>PVJD01014291.1:0-29780 GCA_004026545.1 Mormoops blainvillei | reverse complement strand
CCTAAGTTTTAAGATATTTTACAATACAGGTCTTTTGGACTTTATGGGATGGTTCAAGGAGCGAATGAATTGCCAGATATAAAAACCTGAATTGTGTTCCAGTGTTCACGTCGCTAACAGCATGAGTAATTATTCTGCATCCTGCTCAGGAAGAAATATAGTTTCATCTGCTAACAGAGCTGAAAATGAACATGAATTATAAGTCAATAGAGAAAAATGAATTTATTCATTCCCTAAATCTGTAGTCACCATGAACATAGCATAATACATGTGAAAAAAGAAAAATAAAAACACAAAGCGTTGAATCCATTTACATGTATCTCAAAGAGATTGCAAATCTCTTTGTACAGTGACTTTTTTGAAGTCACTGTATCACCAGGAATTTTTGTGGCCCATGGTAGGTGTTCATTCATTATAAATATAATAAATGTGAATCAATTTAAAAAAAGATTGAATGAATCTATGTTACCACTCAGCAATACTTAGCCTCTTTACTGTCTGTCATTTTCATATCTTTAGACAATCATGGGCTCTAAAAATACAATGTGAACAGTATGCCACTTACCTTTAGATATCTGGAAAGGAACTTGCTGATCTTCGTGAAAAATATATTCCACTGGTTTGTAGGGATCCATTTAAAAGAATGCTTCTTAGCTTCACATGTCCTTGGATAAATTGTGAACTTCAAAAACAAAAAGTAGTCATATAAATCTGTATCTATAATAGATAGATGATAGATAGATAGATGATAGACATAGATATCCCCTTTAGTATGAACTTAGAGGGATAATAATAACATTTGTATTTCTGTTAAGTTGAAACTCCTGTGAAAAATGGTCTGAGTGGAAATCCTACTAGTAAAGTTGATTGCTAAAGTGTTATTATAACTTCCTTATAATTGTGCTCAAAAGGCTCCTTAGGAAAATAGATGGTTAAAATGATAATGACAGGAAGTTAAAAGGATCCAACGTTTTGTAACATAACAACCTGGCATGTTACCGACATTTTCCATAAAATTAATGAATTTTGTGAGAAATTTGGGGATGTTGGAGAATGCTCAAATTAATTGTCAAATGGTAACCAAGCAAAGAATAAAGAAAATATATCTCTTGGTGATGGTAACAAAATTGCAGATTTAGGAGGAACCTTAGTAAGTCACGATTTCCAATTTCTTATTCATGCTGAAATACTTTCCTTAACAGTTATCGAAAAAACAGTTTTTTAACATCTATAGGATAGCAAATCTTTAGGTCTGGGAGTAAAGGAATCAACAAAAGAAACCATGAGACTTATATTCTAATTATGAGATTTGGGTGCTAAACAAATAAACAAAAGTATAACAAATTAGATGACACTGTGAAGAAACGGGGAATGGAAGGGATGTGTAGTGGCTGTACTGTTATAAGGAGGACTCAGGGCATGTCTTTTTGCTAAACTGATAGTTGAGCAGAGCGTTCCTTAAGTTGAGAGAGAAAGTCATGCAGATAATTGGGATAAGATCTTCCAGACAGAAGAAACAATGAGGACAATGAGTCTGTGCCAAGAATATTCGTGATTCTACAAATAACAAAGAGGTCTGAAAATGGGGTAGGATGGTAGGAGGTAATATTAGAGAGTTACTCAAACATGCAACAGTATGGGATTTCATTTTAAAGCATGGTAAGAATTTTGAGTTTTATTCCAGGTGAAGTGGTGTGTTGTCAGAGATATTTAAACAAAAGGCTTGCATGATTGGATATATTAAAAAAAAAAAAATCCTTGGCTGCTCTGAAGAAAATGGGCTTCAGAGCTCATGTGTGAAAGCAGGGAAATCATTAAGAAGCCATTGCAGCAATACAAATGAAATGATAGATAAGTATGGGGTTTTACTTACAGATGTAATGAGAAATGGACAGAAGTCGTGAGATATTCTGTATTTAATATGCATGTTAACCCTAGAATTTGCTGTTGTATTAATAGGAAAAATGAGGAAAAAGGGAAGAGCTATGAATAATTCAAATTTCAGCCTGAAAAATTTACCATCGAGATTGGAAAAATAGGAAGGAGGAGCAGATTGGGAAGATCAGGATCTCGTTTGGGAGCACGTTACATTTGAAGTGCCCGTTAGACACACAAGAAGGGGTGTTGGCATACAAGGGCATACATAATGATGTCACCTTGCTTAAACTCATCGCTACTGATTCCATTACTTTTGAGTTAGTCTGATGCCTTGAAGCTTATCTTACATGTTAGAAAATTTTGTTAAGCCAAAATTATACATTTACCTTATATCTAATGATCATTATTCTCGTTTCTGGAGAATAAACATAAGTAAACTTAACCTCTCTTGCATTACAGCCTATGCAGATTTACCTACAGATGATTTTTCCCTGATGACCTTCTCGCCCAGGACAAGCATTGCACTCCCAACATTCTTCATCTCAAATGGGTTTCTTGTCATGATTGTTTTGAAATGAGCACTGGCTCCCGCCGTTCACTCACCAGGTATTTGATGGACTTGAATATCAAAAGATCTGGCCAGAATTTGACAGGTGGACTTTCTTTGTGCATCTTTCTTATAAATACATTTATTTGTACCTTCTTCCTCTTTCTTGTGTCATTGTGACTTCATTATGTTTTACAGGCTGTGCATTGTTTAACCCCCTAAATCGCAGCCTTCAAAACTGTGTATTATAAATATGATATTTTTCTTCTGTTCTGGTTAACATTTATTTCTAACTTTACATTTCCCAAGGAAGGCCACCAATCTTTTTGTAAGAATACTACTTCTGTGCAGTGGATTTTTAAAGGAAAAGTATTAATATGATTGCTTAGAAACAAAAAGGGATTCAAAACAATAGGAATATGAGGAGAAATAAATGAAAATATCATCTTGTTGATATTTGATTTAAGTAAGAAAATAGCTAAAGTGTTTTGTACATCCTCAATTTGATGAAAAATATTTTTCATCAAAGAATCCTTTTTGCGAATGTGAACTGACTTGAAGAAGTTTGGTCATGGAGAGAACAGGTACAAGCAAATTGTGAGTGTGTGTGTGTGTGTGTGTGGAGAGAGAGAGAGAGAGAGAGAGAGAGAGAGAGAGAGATTCTTTATTCCCCTGGAGTTATAACAAGGAGCTTGAGAGCTTGAGTGTGAGTTTTGGATGCATCTACACCCTTTATGGACTAGCACCTCCCCCTGAGCCCCCTACAAGCTAGTATCTGAAGGGGGAGGGGGTGTGTCAATCCCCTTGCTGAAGCAGTGTTATAATCCCCTGGAGTGTAAGGCTGCAGCTTTCTTTTGAAGTAAATGGGCTTATGTTGTCCCATGTATTAATTATAATGTCCAGTTTCCTCTGCTCTCCTTTATTAATATCTAATTAAATAGTGATGGTAACAGTTGAACACTCTTACTTTATTTATATACTTTTAAGATTTTATTTAAAAAGTGAGTTTGCAACTCTTATTGTTATAAGTAAGAAATAGAATGAATGGATTGGGCTTGCTAGTTTAGAACATTATAAGTTATAACCAGACTTTTTTTTAACTGCTCTATGTCTCTAAAATCATTCATGCTACTATTTCAACTTTAAATTTCTGCTGAAAAACAAAGTTATTAAATTTAAAGTTCAGCTGTATTTCAGGGCAAAAGGCAATAAAAGCTTTTAGTCTTACAACTTAACATTGTGTATTTTCTAGAGACTCTTCTATCTTTTTCATCTTTCTCATCTCACTTATTTTTAAATATTTTCGGAGCTGTTTCCTTATCCCTCGGATTCGTTGTTTTGTTTTACAGCTTATTAAGAACTTTTAATAGCTCAAATATTTTCATTATTAATTTTTAGCTGAAAAATATAACTAAGTAAATGATTAAAAATCCAAAACAATTTGATATGGTCGAGTAGGGTATCACAAATTAAAAACCTGTTAGTGTGCTTTAAAGAGAATAAAAGACAAGAAACAGGCAAAGATAAGGGATCCTTTTAATTATTTTTTATGAAAACACTAGGCAAAATAATTATATGATGCCAAATAATGATGGAATTGTAAAATTTTAGATACAGTTAAAGCTGTTACCTTTCAGAGAAAATAGGCGGTGCGTCCGCTCACAGCCGCCTTTGCTGGTGATTGGCCATTCCCAAAGCCGCCGATGCCTGGGCAGAATGCGGTGTGATCCCAACTGCAGCTGTGGAAAAGGGGAGAACATTATTTTTTCTTTCAAGACTTAGAAATATCAAGCCAGATAATAGATAGTTAATGATGTTTTGTTAATCTGAAACATCATATATAGTCAGGGCTAGAATTGATAACATGGCAAACTGTTATATAAGATAGCCTTCTTTATCAACTCCTGAGGGTACGTTTTGTAAAAAAATATGATATATGTTAATTGAAAGTAACTGAATCTCCTCTATGGAATATTTTATGTAAGGTAATTAAACTGTAAATAAACATATTCACAACAAACTACAACAAGACTGTGGGTTCCATAAAGATAGAATCCTAGAACTTTCTTTCTACAAGGTCATCCAGAATAATCGGCACCTAACAGGTACCAGTTAATGTGGTTCTGATATTACCTTCTATCACTTCTCTCCCCTTTCTCATAATTTATTGAATCTCTTCACCAAAGATAAATGGCCGTAGGTACAGATCTTTGCTTTTATCTTCTTAACCATTCCTCTCATTTTCTCAATACTTTACCATTCAGTGACCTTCTTCTGAGTCTCTGGCTGTTTTACATGCAAGTTTAAGATGAATACGAATGGATACTTTTTGTGAATAATAAATACCTACAGGTCTCTTTGTGATTCCTCACATTACAACATGGAGAAACTTAGCCTTCAATTTGAATATATAGCCACAAAATATCTTTGCTTCTGTCAAATGTAAAAAAAATGTTAAAATTTAGTTGGATTTGTTTTCTTTCTTAAAAATAAGAACGGCATAAAGATAAGCTAAAACTGACTTTTTTTTCTTTGTTCTTTTTGCACTCTTTGGACTTGCTCTGTATACTCTCTAAATACAGTAGTGAAGGGAAAGGGCACCTCAAGGTTGATCATGATGAAAATTGCTTTAAAACCAAAAAAAAAAAAAAGAAATTATACGCTATACTAAACAGAAGACAAATCTTTTCAGTTATCCATCTCTGTCTAGGTGCCATTACCAATTTATATCTCTATGATCAAATAACTGCCTGACTTGAACTGAATTAGGCAACTACTAATTATTATATATTTACTCTGTGTCAGGCACTGTGTTAGGTACCATACATTCATTACCTTAGATAATGTGAGATTTATTCTACTGCAAACTCTACCTTGACCCAGAGAAGTTAATAAAACTGCTAAGAAAGTGCCTGGGAGAAACATGGTTTTAAAATTAGTCATCAATATTTTGATACACCAAACATCATCACCTTCATTAGTATATAAGTTTAATAAAGACAATGTGAAAATCAAACTCATTTTGCAAAGTATTCTAATGCCCAGGATAGTGTCTGGCTCATAAGAAGAACTAAAAATGTTTAATTGAATCAATGCAACAGTGTCAGATTACAAATGAACTCACAGCCTTTGGTAATAATAGAAGTGAAATCATTAATATTTATGAAATGGTACCAAATAAATTAGGAAAAGTACAACATAAGAGCTGCATAGAGAATCTAGATAACAATATTTCGCATAAAGCATCTCCTATCCATGTGTGTGAGAAGTCATGAACGAGTAAACAGAGATAGATGCTGTTGACTAGGGGAGGTATTTCCACTTGCATGACTGTGGGGAACTAACACAATCTCAGTAGCAGTTTGTTCCCTCACCTGCTAAATAGGACCATTGCACCTAACTTGCTGTGAGGATTAGAGAAATTTTACATAGAGCACAGTACCTTGTTCATAATAATCATATAAAAGATTTATTTCTTTACTTATTTAGCAAGCACATATTTATCAAGCGCCTACTCTGTGACAAGAATTCTGGTAGATACAGGGATACAAAAGAAGAAAAACCCTGACCCATCCTCTCAGAGCACAGATTTCAATGACAGAAGAAGAGGTTAATCAAAGAATCCCTCAAATAAAATTAATAAGCACACTTTTAATTAGTAGTGTGTCTGTATTGGTATTATTTATACTGCTTATTTATTTTAACTCTAAGGATGCTTCTACGAGAATAAAAGTAACTGAATTTAGGAACTCTATAGAGGAAGTGGTTGCTCTCTTTGGTTATTGAACATTTTAGGTGTGAAACTTTAAATAAATTATACAATGAATAATGTCACACATGAAGCTTTTACAAAGCTTTAAATTTTTTAAAAACACTATCAATTCTAGGGCCACATCCAAGTAGCTTTTCTTCATATTAATTTAAATAGGACTAAAATATTAATTTTGGTTAGTAAGATAGACATTTTGAATTATATAAATTTTATAATAAATGGCACAGTTATATCCTTGTATTATTAACAGAAGTATGTGTAACACATGTAGAATTGACTTATATAAGTGAATTATTAAATTTATGCAAAACCTTTATAATCAAATATGAGAGGCTAGATATAAATATGATAACAGGAATAGAATAATAGAGTATACACATGTAGTAATATAAAACTGTATACCTTAAATATATATGTTTTTAACCAATGTTGCGCCAATAAATTTAATAAACAAATAATTTTTAAAATGAAAAAATTGTTACTTAACAGTTTATTTAATTTACTCTTTTCCTCCAAAAGGAGAATCAAATCTAAAGGTAATAACATAAGTTGAAGACAATAAGATATCTAGGACTTAATTAGACCCTTGTATATTGATTGTACTTGAACAGAAATAATATAACCATTGACTCTTTTATTGTCTCAAACATACCTAGAAACTTTTGAAATGAAATATTTATTGTATGAAATATTATTTTAATCTTGGTTTAAAATAATAATGTTTGTAGTGGTATTTAGTGATAAAGGTGCCAATTTTTTGTTCCGTAAATTAGCCTGTATTCGGGTTCATCTATATTAGTTATTCAAGGTTCTTCAGAGAAATGGAAATAAAATATATATACATACACTTAGAGAGTGAGAGATAGAAAAGAGAGAGGAACTTATTATTAGGAATTAGCTTATGTGGGCATGTGGCTGTGAGTCCCCGATCTGCTCTCTGTAGGCGGACACTGAGAAAGCCAGTAGTGTACTTCCAGCCTGAGTCCGAAGGTCTGCAGACCAGGAGAACTGACGGTGAGAGTTCTGGTCCAAGTCCGAAGGCTGGAGAAGGGGAGGGTTGATGGTGCAAGATCTGATCTCAGGACTAGAGAAGACTCACCTCAGTGATCAGGCAACTGATAGTACAGGTGCCACTTTACTTACCAGTTTGTGACATAAATATTTAAGATAATTGAGGTCAAGAGTGCTGTCTTAATCTTAATTGATAGCCTATACTATATACTTTATAATATAAATACTTCATTATTAAATATTATTATTTTCTAAGATTTACTTGTGTCTTTCCACCACTTTGGAGCTTGTGGAGTCCTGCTGGGAACAGAGCTTCTCAAACAGCAAATATGTCTGGGAGGCTGTGGTTGTTCCAAGACCATTTTTGCCTCCTATAACTGGGGTCTTCGGAGTCAGAGGGCATACACAGCTCTTCTTAAAATTGAAGATGTTTATGCTGGAGAGGAAACTGAATCCTGTCTAGGTAAGAGATGCATTCATGTATATAAAGCAAAGAACAACATGGTGACTTTTAATGGCAAACCAAACAAAACCAGAGTAATTTGGAGAAAGGTGACTCAAACAGGAGGCACGGTTGAGCCAAATTCTGAAGCAATATTTCTACTAAGGTCATTGGACACAAAATTTGTGTAATACTGTAGCCCCCGGGTATTAAAACTATTGAAACATAAATAAATCAAGGTGGATTTGTTCTCTTAAAAAAAATGTTAGTGGTAGCAGAGATACAATTGAGTTAATCATGCAAAAATAAAACTATGCATCCTTTTTTAAAAGCAAGTTTTTCCTATGAGTGATGTCTTACTGTTTTTGAAAAATGTAAGTAGTAATTTCTCTTACCAGTCACAGAAAACTATACCAACAGCCAATATATGTTGACCTAATAATAATTCTTTATGGATGTATAATAATTATAGCTTTCGAACTGTCTCCACATATTATTTCATTTGATTCAATCCCAAACTTAAGATATATATTTTCTTTTTCCCGGAAGAGAAAACTTCAGTAAACAGATTTGTCAAAGGGGACATAACCATTAATTGCAGAACTGTAGTTTTAACCCTCTAACTTCCATTTCAGAGGCAAAGTATTGGGAAGCATGCGAAATGGAAGGCCTGCCTGAGGCCATCCTAGAGGTATGTGGGGAGTGGGGCTGCCTATAAGGCAGGGTTACCTGCTTCCATCAGTGGCCATCTTCCTTGCAGTGTGATTAAAGTTCAGAATATTCACCATTCTCTTATACTTTTGAAAAGAAAGTTTTCAAATAAAAGTCACCAGGAACATTTTCATAAGATGAATAAATGTTTCTAAAATTTCCTGGGGAAATATATTTCTAAAAAGCAAAAGTACATGATTGAGTTTAGAATTTATAATCGTTTCAGCCTAACTTAAACATAATATGCTAAATATTCCAACAAGTTACATTTTCTCAGGAAGAGCTTACTTTCCTACATGAAAGGGAGTAAAAAGTAAAGAGCACAGGGACAAAAAATAAGTGATAGAGGGATGTATACATATGGGTATTTGAAGAGAGCACTTCAAATAATTTATTTAGAGGTTTAAAAAGCTACAAAATTCATGCCTTGGTATCGAACTAAAAGAATTTTTAAGTCCAATAACAGGTACTTTATGCACTTAAAATAGTCTTCAAAGCAGACTTATGAGGAAAGAAATATTATTAGCCACATTTACAGATGAAGAAATTGAAACTTGGGTAATTTAAGTAGTTTTCTACTTAACAGTGGTCCAGTGTGGCATAAAATGTTTGCATCTAAATATTTTATTTAACTTTCAAGATCTTTTGATGTCTTTTCTTTGTCATTTCTTATATAGCCTATGTTATGTATTATTTTCTTTCCTTTTGAAAGTAACTTGATTGTTTCTCCTATGAGAGTCATAAAATTAAAAATTAAACTAAAATAGAGCTAGGTTCTTTTAAAAAATCAGTTTTTGTCTGGTACTTTCAATGATTAACATAAACAAAATAGGTATTTGAGGGGAAAACTTTTTTTATATGTTTTTGTATTGTTTCCATACTATTTTATCTCACATCAGTTACTTTTATGTTATCCTTTGCTCTTTATACTGTGTATGTGTGCATATGTATTTCTGATATTACTGTCATTTTCTTATGCATTTTGAAAGAGCTCTGGTTGGTTTTTATATCATTTGATTAAAATATTTGATTTAATATTTGATATTTTTCTTTGTGCAGATCTTATGCTGTATTTTGTGCACTCTTATGTGTTTTAAAATATTTTGCAAATTAATTTTTTTAGTTTTTTAAAAATTTGTGTTCTTCCAGATGTGTTTTAATTTCTAAATAACTCTTAGCAGGATTTGTTTTTCTCTCATGTTTAGTGTTCTTTTCTCTTTTGAATACTTCATGTTTCAAATTACTGACTTTTTTGAATGTACTAAAAAGATACTTAAGTTCCAGAGTTCCAGTCAGATGTTTCAACTGAAAGAACTTCAAGGAAAGTCCTACTGTCAAAGTGTAGGCAGTGTAAAAGTAAAACACAGGTGTTGTGATGCCCCGATATTACCAACTTTGGGAAACCACTACTGTCTCTTAGACTTGAAGAATCCAAGGGCAGGATAATATTCTGGTGCCTCCTGTGATTTGGAGCTTTAGGGAAGGGACCAACATGACAGATTATAAGTCAGACAAGTATTTGGCCAGCACATTGTCAGAAATTCAGTGCCAAAGCAGGAAAAGGGAGAAGAAATATTCAAAGGCCCTGTTTCTCTCTCAGTCTCCCGTCTCCTGCTTATGCTTTCGGGGATGTGGACAATTGGAAGCCAGACATCAAGGATGCTTGGATGATGCAGTCCATAGGGGTGAGGGCATATCTCTGGGCAAAGAATAATAAAGAATGAGCCCTGATGGGTGTGGCAAGAGGGCTGGTTTAATTCCCTATCAGGGCACATGCCTGGGCTGCAGAATTGGGCCCCGGCGGGTGCGTGTGCAACAGGCAATGGACAGTTTCTCTCCCTCTTTCTCCCTACCTTTGCTCTCTCTAAAAGTAAAGAAATGAAATCTTTAAAAAAGGAATAAGGTCATAAATGAATCTTGGGAGCAAAATGAGAAATGACTGCATTTCTAGAATATAGCTGTAATGGCAAATCATTTTCAAATTATGTTCTTTTTCTTCTTTCATTAGTATTACACTAACTTTTTTCTGTGTGTTACCAAGTTCTTCAGTTTCTTATTTTCATTTAATTTTTACTCATCATCATTTATTGGGCTTTCTATAAAATCCTGTTGATATTATGTATTAACAGAGTTTATGGCCTTTCTATCATCCCTTCGACATTTAATGATTGTCACTAATATTCACCTAATTCTTAAGCCAGATCTGTATTATTTGTACTTAATTTCTTGATATCTTTGTCATGTTTTCCTATCTTATTTTGTGTGGATGTTCTAACCCTGAGTCTACTATGTGATTTTCTCATTATGAATATTTTCCCAATACATAACCTAAAGTTGTCATTTTTTTCTTTCCTTATAGAAAGTAACATTTTCTACAACACTTCAACCCTTGAATTATTTCAAGGTAATTTGTTTCCAACTCTGTTATCTAGTGCCTCCTATATTTCACTTCCTTCTTACTCTTTTTTGCTTACATAATTTGATAATGCTAACAAAAGGGTGGATTAATGAGGGAAATTGGATCAAGAAATAGCTGTCTAAGATAGAAAACAAGCCCCATAAGTGAACATGTGTAAGTATTTGTATGTGTCCTTTATCCAGTATGTGGGAAAACTTGTATCTGTGTAGTAAGACAATGCAATAGAGAGATTGCCATTTTATAAGGGTCATTAATATCTCTGACTTCCTGTAGATGTAAAAAGTGAAAATTTCCCAGTTGCTCGGTAGCTACTGATAAGAAGTTCTTTCAGAAGCACTTCAAAAGAAAAGGAAGAAAGATGGAAGAGACTGCACTAGTTCTTACTAGCTTCCCACTATCAATATTCTTTATTCTTTTCAGCTAGCTCTCAGTTACTCATCACTGCAGGGTTGAGAAAATCCGTTTCCTTTCTTTCTTAGAAGATATATCCTGGAATCTATTCTAATTTCTTCAAGAAACTAGGATCAAGTCCAGGCTCAGTGGATGGAGCACTGGCCTGTGAACCAAAATGTCATTGGTTCGATTCCCAGTAAGGGCACGTGCCTGGGTTGTGAGCCAGGTCCTCAGTAGGGGTCACACAAGAGGAAACCACACACTGATGCTTTTCTGCATCTCTTTCTCCCTCTCTTCCCCTCTGTCTATAAATAAATAAATAAATAAATAAATAAATAAATAAATAAATAAAGGATCAAGAAAAAAATTCTTCATTGGACAGTAAAAAGAATCTACCTAATTTATTCAACCATTTCATTTATTTATTTTTGGACTTAAACTCAAATAGTAAATATGTTTAACATATGAAAGTGGAATAAAGATCACATTTTATATTAATATCACTATATTTTTCATTTGAATGTTTAAGATTGCATTTTATGTGCTAAAAACCTAGATAATAGATTTTTCTTCAGGGATATTTAGGATCATATAGTTTATTGTTTGAGAGAGTGGTTTGGGGTATTGCAAAATACTGCCTTTTTTATATGGCAGGGATTAGCATCCTCTCCATAAAATAACACTGATTTTGAAATAAAAAAAGAGAAAAAACTCGTGGACACAGAAAATAAGTGTGGTGACTGCTGAGGGGGGAGGAGTAGGTGGAGGGGGAAGAGGGTATGGGGGGTCAGTAATAATGGAAAAAAGATCAATAGAAAAATATAGTGATAACAAAAAAAGAAAAAAGCCTTTTTCCCCCCATTGGCTCTGTATGACTGACATGCGAAAACATTTTTGTAATCTCAATATTTCTATGAAGTAGCATTTTGTAATTCTCCTTTTAAATTAATTTTTGATGTTTAGAAATAAATATCTTGCATTCCCTAATCCTCCCTACTTGCCCCAAATTCTACATGCCTAGAGATTTTAAACATTTTTGATAATCACGGAGAAAAAGTACAAAATTAATAATTTTATAATTACTCCAATTCCTAAAATAGAGTTATAGCAATCAATATCTTTTAACTTTAGACTATCTGTTGGTATTTAGTCTGATTACTTACTTTTAAGGACAGAAATTTTAAAAAGAAGTACATTTCATTAAGTAACTATAGCAAAAATCAGGAATCTACACTATTGCGTACAACTTCAAAGAGATCATTTCATTGACAGATTACCCTGCATGGCTAACATATCTATAAAAAGAGAAAGCATATTTTTGAAATTACAACCAATGGAATAGCCTACAGGGGAAAATAAACTAACATCTTTCCATCTTTACAAATTGCTGATCAATAAATCACAATTTAAAAGGAGCTGACATTATTATATGAGGCTTGAAGCAATAGAATCCTCATTTTCATATTAACAGGCATTTATAGCAATAATTTCTGTCATAGGTTTGTATATGTTTAACATGATAAATTTTACCAGTAAGTCTGATGTTTTTAATGCATAAAAAACCACATTACAAGTATGAAAATATTTGCTTACTGTAGAGAAAATGCAGCATTGATTTAAAAATTAAAATTAATTGTGTAATATATGTAGTCATTCTTAAAGCATCTACAACTTTTTTGGCATGTGGGGAGGATAGTAGATTCCTAGGTTTTAGGAATGATAAATGTCATTAAAGGCAAAGATAATATTTCATTTTCTTACTACCAATTGGATTATAGATTTTTTCAACAAAGTTATCATTTTTTATGTCATTCTACCATTTTATTTATAAAACCAGTGAAGGGCATGTTCTCAGAATACCAGTTTTGACTCTTCAAATATATTGATATAAGAAACCAAATTATAATGATACAGCAAAGGAAATCACTGGTATTAATATAGATAGCAAATGTCCACATCGGGTGACATTGGCATCAGAGAAATTTCCAAAGCCAGTTGCTGCCTAAGAGTGGCTGCCACTGACAAAAGCTTGAAATATTCTGTATTCACAGGGGGGTACTGTCATTGCTGCATGTCATAATTGGGACCTCTTGTAACAACTCAACAAGGAACAAGGCAGCCCACAAATGCAGTAAATGTGATTCATGAAATGTAACTAGCAGGAGAGCAGTGACATTGATATATGTGTCCAAAATGCTTTCGGAAAATTGAGGCCACAGTACACTCTGCATCCTGGAAATATGGTGAGAAAGGAGAATACAGAGAATCACAGTCAAGATTGACTTAGCTGGCCCAGAAGATACTAGAGCCATAAACTAAAGAAACAGCTGAATGTTAATTTTGATGATATCCTGGGTTGTGAGTGTGAACTCTCATGAGAATGAGAAACTACAGAAGGCCCGTATTTTGAGGGCTCCCATCCTTATGGGTTTTACCTCCAGGAACACTACCAGGTTCTCATGGTGAAGGGACAAGTAAAATAAAGTCTGTTTTTTCTTTTTTTTCTTTTTTTTCTTTTTTTTGCTGGAGAAAAGACAAAGACAACACTTTGCAGTACAGAGAAGCAACACATACTACCTCATTATGTGTCTCTGACAATAAGATTATTTTATTTTATTTTTTAAAGATTTTATTTATTTATTTTCAGAGAGAGGGGAAGGGAGGGAGAAAGAGAGGGAGAGGAACATCAATGTGTGGTTGATGAATAAATAACCTGTTGTGCGGCTCTAACTGAGGACCTGGCCCACAACCCAGGCATGTGCCCTGACTAGGAGTCTAACCGGTGACACTTTGGTTCACAGGCCAGCACTCAATCCACTGAGCCACACCAGCCAGGACAGATTATTTTATTTTTAAGAGACAAAAGACTCAAAAAGATACTTTGACCTTCTCCTTTACTGTCTAAAAGAATTTGGATAAGGGCCTGCTCCAGGAAGGGAGCTATCCCCATACATAACTACAGTGTAATATAAACGAGGTGTGGTGGGAGAGACTCCGAAGGGCCTAGAGATCAGCATCCACTTAGAGATGTGATCCTTGTCTCTGCATCCCCTTGTTGTCTCTGCATGACCCAGCAAACATTTGCTTTTCCATCTTCATGTGAATGGCATTCCACCCCTTTGGAGTCCTAAACGACAATCCCCTTCTGCTGAGGTCAAGGTGGCATGTAAGACACAACATTTGGGCCCCATATACTTATGGAACTGCCATATGTATGTACATAATTGAATTTGATCATTCTCTTCTGTTCATCTGTCACATGTCAATTTAATGCTTAGACCAGGCAGAAGAACCTAGAACGATAGAAGTAAAGTTCCTCCCTCCCCTCCTACCCTGCCTTGACAGAGGTATGCTTAGGGCCTTCTCCTTAACAAAGGCCTGCTCTGTAGGGGGAAAGAAATTGCAGAGCCTTATCCAATCTGAGATAAGGCAGTTATGTGGATCCAGTATGCTGGAGCCTTTCTGTCTCTCTATGGTGGTGGAGGGCTCACTAAAAACCTGGGGTTAATCATGGATTTATAGAAAGTTATCTCCTCATATTTTACCACTACATCAACAAGGCCCTTGCTATAGTAATAGTGATACAAATGAAAGAGCTGCAAGGCACAGATTCCTTTTAAGAAAGAAATCGTGGGGTAACCCCAAAATAACAGGGGAGACGAAAGCAAGAATACCAGAGGAAATTGAAACCTCTGACCTTTACACTAACAGCAAACATTGAACACAGCCTGGATCCTAGATGGATGAGCGTACAATTTTACACTATAGTTTTATTGCCTTATTTTCTGTTACTGCTTACATCATGTCCAGGTTCCAACAAAATTAACAGGGTGTGTTAAAGGAATCATTACCCCGAAAGGAAATGGTTACTTTTCCTTTTACTCATCTGTCAACTGCTGCTCCCCAGCCCTTTCTCTCTCTATAGTCCCTATCAAACACAAATTATAATTTAAGAATCTTACAACAGTATATTTTAATTTCCCTTACCTTATGCATTATATATAGATGAATGTATGTTTATAATATATGTAGATATAAAATTTACAATATTAGTAAAATAAGTAGAATGAGGGTGAATAAAATATTCTAAGATAAGATGATGATGATGGTTGCAGAACTCTATGAAAATAGTAAACATGGAATTGTACACCTTAATGTGGTGAATTTTAGAATATGTAAATTATACCTCCATAAAGATGATATTTTTTGGAAAGTTCACAAATATACTTTATGTATCTAAAAATTTCCCTAGTCTGGACATTTCAGTTAAATGTCCATATCAACTGCATATTATTTTCAAAGTTCATTCATTGCTAAAAAACAAAACAAAACTGTGGAATCAATTTACATTTAATGGGGTCATTTATAACATTTTCAACTGCTATTTGGGTTTTCTTTTTATGTCTTTTGTCTGTTTTTTCCTTTATTCCTATATCACTCCCTTCTTTTGTGTAAAATAGGTGTTTCATAGTATACACACTAGAAAGCACTAGAAGGACGCTTTGGGGTAACAATTTTTTTAAATTAGAAAACAAAGTTATAAACCATAACAATTAGCTAAATTGTATGTGATCAAAATTAAAACTTTTGGTTCTTTAGAATATACTCTGTTAAGTAACCACAAAGACAAGCCATAGGCTAGAGAAAACACTCAAAATCTATGTTTGACAAAGGAATCTTGTCTTGATTATATAAAGTACTCTTAAAACTCAATAGGGAAACGAACAAACCAAACTTAAACATGGGCAAAAAAAAACCACAAGAAAAGAGTTATGAATGACCAGTGAACAGATAAGATGTTCAGCATCATTAGTCATCAGGGAAATGCAAAATACAACAATAATGAAACACCATCTGACACTCATTAGCAAGTCTGAAAATTTTAAACCTTAAAATACCAAATATCAGTAGGAATATGAAGCCATTGAATATCTTAAATATTGCCAGTTAAAATGATAAAATCATCTTTGGAAAATTGTGTTTTTTAGTTTTTAATATAAAAATTTAATCACTATATAATTCAGTAATCCCACTTCTAAGTATTTAACCAAGAGCAATTGAAATATATGTCTACATATGAAATTTTAGAGAAATAAATAGGTTCTTTATTCATTATAACTGAATCAATCAATACATTGAATTATATTCACACATAAATTGCTACTCAAAATAAAAGAAAATTCATTGAACCATATAGTTAGGATAGGTACAGTTTTGTGTATATGAGGTCTGTTCAGAAAAAGTCCATTCATTTTTAATATAATGAAAATGGTTAGCATGACATCAATAACCTGGCAACCAAGGAAAGTGGACTGGAATGCACATTGTGTGAACAATGATGACTTCACCGTAATAATCAGTGGGGGTGGTAGACACCTTTGAGTGAGCATGTGTATTGTGTGACCATTTCATTCAAAATGGCTGAGCAAGTAGAGCAACAAATCTGCATCAAATTTTGCATACGTCTTGCTCATTCATCCATGGGAACTATTCAGATGATTCTGAAGGCTGCGGCTAATGGGCAAGTGGTGACTGGCAGGTTGATCACGACAGCATGCCCACTCATGCATCATGTCTGGTGCAGAGATTTTGGTGAAACATCAAATCATCCAGGTGACTCAGTACCTTTACAGCCCAGATTTGGCACCCTACAACTTCTGGCTTTTCCCAAAATAAAAATAACCTTTGAAAGGGAAGATAATTCAGACAATCGATGAGATTCAAAAAAATACAATGTGGTAGCTGATGACTATTGGGAGAACTGTGTGAGGTCCCAAGGTGCTTACTTTCAAGGCGACTGAGGTGTCCTTGTCCTCTGTACAATGTTTCTTGTATCTTCTTCAATAAATGTTTCTATTTTTCATATTACATGGCTGGATATCTTCTGGATAGATCTTGTATACTCAGACTTCAATAAAACATAAAAATCTGCAAAATAAAAATCAATATAATTAAACAAACAGAATAAGCTAATAAATTCAACAACTGGAATAAATTTTAAAACATTATTTTGGACAAAAGAAGCTAGTTACAAAATATTACATAAAATATAATTCTTCTTGTATGAAATAATAGGAGAGGCAAAATTAATGTATCTTAAAGAAAACAAATAATTGGTGTGTGGAACCAAAGCTCAGAAACACAGACAGTGTCTGCCATGTAAGATTTTTCAATGAAGTTTTAAAATTTTTTCTTTTCCATTAGATAATGCCCTCCTCCATACTGACAACAGTATGGTTACTAGTGATTGTGATAGATGTTAGGCCCTTTATATAAACACAGAGCCAGGTTGTCCTGTTGCCAGCCTGGTTGAGATGGGAATCGCATGTCTGTGACTGCCCTTCCTTGCACAGGTCCCGGTTTGAGTTGGCCAAAAGAAGGAAGAGAAGTGAAACAGCAGCCATGACTCTCTGAAAGTCCTTTAGATCAAACACCGAGGCTAGTGGAGGGCTCCAGCATTTGTCTTGCCTGGATTTTTATCTAACTCGTCTTCCTGCTGACCAGAGGGAAGATTCACCAGCAAACTCTTGTCTGTGAACCTACAGAAGCGCTAACTGCACAAAGGCAAGAGCTTCCCGTAAGTCTCTGCGAGCTTCCCTGTCACCGTCCCATTTAGGCAGTTTGACTTCGTTCTTCAGGTTTTCCTGCAAGCAGTGACTTTCCTCTAAACATCCAGTTGCCTACTCTGATCATTCATTTTCCTAGCTCCTTTGACAGCTGTGTAGTCTAACTCCGATAATGAATCCCTTGTCCCCTATAACTCATGCTGCCGTGTCACCCAGACTGAACGCTGGAGCACGGGTCTCTCTCAGCACACACACACACACACACATACACACACACACACACACACACACACACACATCTTCACTGTCATGTACACACTTTAAAAAAACAAAACAAAACATGTTATCTTGGGTTTTTTTGTTGTTTTTAGCAGGATTTTGCCTTTTTAAAAAGAAATACACAAAGGTTAATAATGTAAATGATTTTAACTAAGAAATGACTCAGGTAATAATGATTGAGTACATAATGTATTGCTCATAAGCCTATTTTCATCACTCAGTGATCTGAGTCTACATTTCTAACTTGTATGCACTAGGGCTCCAGGTATTTTCAGAACCAGTTATTACTGAAAGTGCCACTGGAACCCACCAGGGCATCCTCTCATTCTGTCTCTTCTGTTATACTGTCCATATTCCCATAATTATTCATTCAAGAAACATTTCTTGAATATAGATTTTGTTCCAGGCATTATTAAAATATGGCCTCAAGAACTTCACAATAGAGAGGCAATCATATGATGGAAAAAATTAGCTTCTAAAGAAGCATGGGCAAGGTGCTATGAATTCACTTAACAAGGGACTGACTAAATGCATAAGGAATGTTTTTCGAGGCAGCCATTATAGAGGATTAAAGGTTCTTAAATTGGACCTTACTATAAATGTCCAAAGCAAATTTGTGTGAGGTTTAATGTTTATGTCACATATATTAATTTTCCTTATATAAGTAAAAGCTACTCTTGGTGGAAAATTGAGAAATTAAGCAATTTACATACAATAAAATTCTGCCCATATTTCAAGAACACAAATATCTACTTCATAGTTATCTAGTGATGTTCTTGTCACTTGCTCATTTTTGTTGAGATATTTATCATTAATTTTCCTGATAGCTTTAAGGACTCTATAATATGGCCCCTATACAATTGGTATAAGGTTGCATTTTCTTTCAAGTGTGTCGCTTGCTATTTTGGTTGTGATGTTTCAGTCTGGATCACTTCAACAGACAGATGGTACGCTCAAAGGGTTTAATTTTTAAAAGTTTACAAAGCTCTGGGCACAGCTAAGGGACCAAAGAAGGGAAAATGAAACACCCAAGGATTAGCCACAGAAGGGAACTGTTACCCTTGCTAGTCTGGAGCAGCAACGGGGGAACAATGACATGGGCCTAAGGTGAGCTGGAGCCATGGGAGGGGGGCCTTCTGGTCTCCTGCTGGTGCCACCCATAGACCAGTATCGTTGAGAAGCTGAATTGCAGTGGAAGCCCCGTGTTATAATTAATAGAGGTCAGTTTCTGGAACACAAACAATGTAGAGAAGAGGAAAGATGAGCCACAATAAGTCTTTTACTCATAGAAGTTCTTATTTTTCATATAGTTAGCTAACACTGTTTTTTTCAGTTTCTAATTTCATCTTTAAAATATCTTCTTCACCCAGAGATGATATGTTATTTTCTACATTTAGAGTTTTTTCGTAAACATATATTTGCCATTTGACTGGATTTTTTTCTCTTCTGAGATGCTTCATTGCTCTCTCTTTAAGGACTTCATTCTTGATTTTCCTTCTATCTGAACGGTTGTCTGTCAGTTATAAACTTAACCAAATTAAAGCTACACTTTAGATCTTTAATAAGTTGGAGTCAGAAATAAGCACTGTGATAAGCAAGTGATAAAAACTGTTGCAGCCTTTGGACCAAATCATCACTTTAGTCAGTGTTAAATTTTACCTGAATGCTCCTGAAATGCAGCAACAGGTAATAAATCTCCGTCTTTTGTGTTTCAGGGAATAGTTTAATGAAAGCAAAGAACTTCCCTTCCTCCTATGATTTAGAGAAGATACTCAGATGTCCCCCTTTCTTAAATATGGCTGCACCAAACAAAGACACTGCCAATTTCTTCTTTGTCTTATAAATAATTAGCTGAATTGTTTGTACCCACTGAGCAATCCAGACAAAATGCCTGCGAATGTGACTTGACCTAATTTTAGTTAGGCTTCTCTTCACCGCCCCATTTCCTGGTCCTTAACTTAACGCATCCTTGAGCAAGCGTTAGAATTCACTACATACTCTCCTTAAGTAAGATCAGGCAGTTGCTCATCTCACTTTTTCAAACCTGATTTTTTTTTCTTGCCTTGTTTAGTCCTTCCTATAAAAGAGAAGACTTTTCCTGCCTGAACTTTGAATCACTTACAGATTTTATGGTCCATATGGTCATAGAATGAAAGCCCTCCTTTTGACCTTTCTCCAACTTGCGAAGACCCCTCACTTTATTGTTACAGTCCTACTTCCCAATTGCAATAATCCTTTGAATAGAGTTTCCCTTTACTTAAACGTAAATTTGTTTTTTATTTGACAACACTTTCGCTGTTGGTCATTTTCAGGGCTGTTACAATCTTCATTCATTGAACAAATATTTATGCAGCAGCAACTCTGCGCTAATGCTCCGCCAGACGCTGGGGATGCAGTGAAGAGAAAGGCAGAGTCCGTCACCTTAGTGAGTTTATGGGATTATTAAAATGCAGCACAAAAATGCATTCAGAAAATAAAAACGATTACTATGTACCGATGATGGGCACTTATCCCTGGGCAGGATAAATCAGAGATGTTTTTGGAAATCAATAATGTTTGAGATGATCCAAACATATTATAGAACATAATCAATTCAGAAAAGTATATTGTGGGTCATAAATGTGGTTGAAAGTTGGAAATTTCAGAGATGAGTATAGCTGAGCTAGTCAGCAAAGGCATCATTTGTAGAAAGGTGAGGTGAACCTTAAAAGAATAGTGAGGATGTAATGGCATAGAAAGAGTGATAGAGTTTTTAGGAAAATTTTATGAGCTCAGGGTTATGGAGCTGAGTGTGTATGTTGGGAAGAAAAAAAAAAAGAATCAATCTTAATCAACTTTTCATTTCTCTACTCACAGCATTCTTTCAACACCCACTGGAATCCACACCTGCATTTAGCTGATAGCATGCCATAGACATCACGTCTCTTTTACTCGCTATATTCATAATTTATTTTCACATAGGCATCTGTTTGTAGATCTAAATGCACTGGAGAACACAACCACTGCACACATTTTCCCCCAAAGTAGGATTCAGATGACCGATGGCTCTATTTTCATGGTGACATCAGGTACTTCATTTACAATGAGTAGCAATTCTTGCTCCAACACTGATTTGACACCAGGCAATTTCAGTCATCACCACAGGAAGGCCTTAACGATTTTATTAAGCCCATACGCTGAACTACACATATTGTGTCTGAAGTAGACAGACTGTTATTCTGAGCATGGAGCACATTTGTCAGAGTTTATTTTCTGCTTGTGACAGGTCTGCAATGATGGTCCAACTGACTCAGATCTTATGGTTAATTTCTCGCATTATAATGTGATTTCTACCTTGCTAATCCAACAGATGGTTTCTGTCTTCCTGTTTCGGATATTATGAAAAAGTGGATCCTATTCAGAGCATGGCAAAGTCACTGTTCACATTCTGACAGATCGTGAGCATCCTCCCATATGCGCACAACAGTGAGGCATTTCTGGCCCCCCTGCCAACTGACCAAGTTTAACTGCTGGGCCCCACCTCTCTGGCTCCGCCTCATGCTGATAAGCAGGGATTGTGGAAATGGATACTTCCAGGCAGAGAAGGCAGTTCTATTGACTTTCCTTCCTGTGTTGCTTACTACACTTTGCTAAGCCTCATGATGAAAATTTTTCTATTTTCTTCTAAAGCAAAAGTAATTTTTTCCCTCTCCACATTAGCAGCCAGTGTGCTGGCCAGACTTTCACATATGAGGCGTTCCATGTGAAGAATTGAAATATTGAAAATAGAAGTGCTTTTACAATGTGCAATTTTGATTGAGTAAAAATAATTCACGTATTAGCCTGCTAGATTACATAAATGTTATTTGGAAAGCTCTACTGAAAAATTGCATTTTAACCACCAGTAAACATATTTCAATATTGTCAACCTTTCCTGACATAAGATGGGAAATGATCACATTACTTTTTATCATCCCTCTTTTCATAGTCACTGTCTGCAGTAAGACCCTTAATGTCACTTTAAAGCAAGCTTTATTTTAGCATTTACGGGAAACCTTTAAATATTTAATCATTATTAAAGCAGAAAGAGATACTCTTTTAAATATGGTATATTCTGAATTCACTGAACATATTTTAGGAGATAATAATTTTGACCCTTTATTATGATTTATTTCTGAACATTTTAAAGAAACATGTCTCCAATTTATCATATAAATCTAATGTAAAAATGGGCTTTTTATTCATATATACAGCACACAGGCATTTTATCAGAAAATTTTAAATCTTGAATATATGATAGTATTGAGTGACAAAGCATAAGTTATAAATATATATGTATATATCCAAAGGAATCCTCCAAGTTCAAGCATTTATGTTGACAAGAATATGAGTTTCTAATTTTATATTGTTAGAATTGAGTAACCTTGGCTAGAAGTTTAAATATTATCTGGATGCCTGTGGGCTAACGTGAATAGTTTTATTTTCAAAATAGAGTGTGGGTACCATAACCAGCTCCTGTAGAAATTCCACCTAAAAGTTTGTTTTCCTACAGTCTTTTTCACTAGGATGTGGAGACCACACGGCTGAACAAATGACCTGACTAAATTTAATCAAGGAGCTGTCTTAAACGTATGACATGATATTCAAAGTACCTAATAGTGCCTGGTACATAGCAGATGTTTAACTTGATCTCATTGTCTTCTTGTAAATAACAAGATACAGGTTTTAAGCTCCAACTTCCTTTTTACTGTAGGCATATATTAATAATATAAAAGTTGATTTATTGAGGTTCTTGACCAATTCTCTGGCATAACGCTTCAGCCTACCCTTCCAGACTCAACAGTATCACTTGCAGAAAACCTCAAAAATAATCTGCAGCCTTTCAGTGATTCGGCTTTCCCCAGCTTCCCTTTCCTAACGTCTGAACGCATTGCCCCACACAGCGTGTACTGTAGTCACCCTGCACATCTGACTTTTCACTTTCGTGACCCTGTGGCTTCGTATGTTCTTCTTTCCTGACTGGGTGGCTTTGTATGTTCTTCTTTCTAAAATACCACCTTGAACCTGTTGCCAATAATCCTCGTCGTTATTTACACCTTGGCCTCCACTACTACTCCTGCACTATGGCCTAGTCCAACCTTGTCCTCAGTCAAAACTAATCCTTCCTTCCACTGACTGTTCAGGATTTTATGCTTGTTTTCTTACAATAAAATTCATGAGGATGGGTAGGATCTATTCTGTGTGTGTTCTTCACCATGCTTCATCCTATTGTGCTTGTAAGAAAGAGTTAAAAATCATTTAAGGGAGAATGAAAGAATGAATGCACCTGATTAAAAATAAAATGATTAATATATACATATATAAATTTTATAAATATAAATTTATAGACATATATACATATTTGCTATAGTTTTCTATTTGTTTAAGTGTTTAAATAAAATAAGCTTCATTTTATTTTATTATTGTGGTAAGATGCATTTAACCTGGGAACTGGCATTTTAACCATTTCTAAGTGCACAACTGAGTAGTGTTAAATACATTCGCATTTTTGTGCAACTGTTGTCACCATCCTTCTCGGGAATTTTTTTGTCATTCTAAACTGAGACTATGTACCCACTAAACACGCTCACCATTTTATTTTATAACTGTATCAAAACATATACTTTACATAAGGATTCATAAACATTCGTGTGTATTTTCATTTCTAACATTATGGGTAGTCTTATCAGGAGATGTACCCTGAGATATTTAAGACTGTCTCTGTGGAAATGTGAGTCATGTAAAACTTATAGATTAAGGAAGTAACTGAAACTGTGAGCTGAAGTTTGAAAGAACCAAACTAGAATAAATTATCATGACATGAATACCTGTATGTGAAACAAAATAATACTAATAAAGTTACATATATCTAAAATGTTCCAATAAATATATTCTACAATTACTGTTTCTACTTATTCACATATTTTGCAAATAGACCTAAGTGTGTAGTGCGAGTTTATGTGTTGATTTTACATGTAGGATTTAAATTCCTTGAAAGAGCAACAGTATATTTAGAACTCACACATATTTGTTAGGTGAAGACACGGACACATGTCTCTAAACACAGACTTACAGGCTTTGCTCCTAATTAGGCTTCAGTCATGAATAGTGTTCCAAAATGGAAGCAATAAAAAACTATATTTGGTTTTGAAATTTCAAAATATTAATACACCAAAATAACCTTTATTTTCTGAAAAGCAGTTTGGTACAAACATAAAATTATGAAAAAATGTTCTCAAAAAAATCTTCCTTATCAACTAAAAGAATCTGAGGTACGAATCAAAAAAGATATGTTAAATATCATGGCCATACGTTGTAAAACTCCTTACAGATTAATTTTCAGTGTCAGAAGCAAAGAAGACATTATGATAAATATGTTTCAATAAGTTATCTAAATTATATCTATTTAAAATTATGATTACAAATACTTATGAATTCATCTCCATTCCCATATAAAATGTCCTCACTTAGGGACACAAGAAACTTTTACTCAGAGATGTCATAGAAGTTTCACAAGAAAGGTGACAAATGAATCACATATCAAACAAAGGACCTATCCTGAAATTGTACATTGAAAATAATGAAAACTATATGCAGGGTCAAGAAATAGAAATACACAGTCAGGGAAGCAAAAACAATTTCCAGAATGTTATGCTTATTCCTGGTGGTGGAACACTGCCACAATGAATTGTTCTATTTTTAGATACTTTTCTCTCCCCCCAGATTGAGAATATATTGAAAGACTGGACAGTGTCTTTATTACAGTACTTCTCATGGCCCTCACCATGTTTATAATATCGTGCGTAACCAATGAATGTTTTTTATAAGAATTAAGGCAAAAAGACCTCTAAGCATAGAAAAGAAAAGTATCTAGAAGTCATCCCCTCACACCTTACATAAGGAACATTGTCAAGAAAGCTATGAAAAGCATTGTAAGGATGGTTCAACTATGTGGAGAAATAAAAGTGCAAGAAAGGATTATAATTACAGTGATATGTATTTTATTTTCAACTGAGTAATAAATCTGTGAAATAACATTTCACCTTGTGAAATTTTCTTCCACTTCCCTAAAGTGTATTGGGTAATAATATTAATAATAATGCCTAACATTTACTGAGTACGACATGCCCTTCACTGTTCTCAGACTTTTTTATGTACCACCTCACTTATATCTCATATTTGTGATGTGGGTTCTACTATTATCCACATTTTGCAGGTTTAAGTATTACAATGTAGACAAGTTATGAAATTTGTCCTGAAGATATTAATTTGTAGAGTCAAATTTTGAACCCAAGCATTTTGCTCCAGAGCCAATACTTTTAATTGTGATCTTATACCATCCCATATAGTGTTAAAAATAAAATTATCCCTTTGCTCATATTATTGTTCTTACCTCAACTGACCTTCAATGGGAGTGAAAAGTTGTAAGGTTGGGAACTACTGATAGAATTCTGACCAAAGATTAATCTGACATCCTCTGATTTGCTAAATCCTGTAGTCCCTGGCACCTGGTAATATTCCGAATGCCGAAAGTAACTCAGTAAGTGTTTTATTAAAATATACATGTGCATATATAGATACATAAGTATCTTACTTCTCAATATTTTTATTAACAAAAATATTATTTTATACTGTTTATAAATTATATTAATGTTAAATATAATATAAATATAATATATTATTTTATTATGTTTATATTTATTAACAAAAGAAACACTTTAACACACTTAAAGTGCTTTTGAAGTTAGATGAACTCCTATTAATACATAAATAGAATTTTCCTACCAAATAAGTCAAGGTGACCAATTCAGTTTATTTTTGGAAGTGTGAGTTGATGTGAAGATAGAGATATGTATGTGCACATAAATCTATATGGATGTATGCACACGTATCTATACATAGTATGTTATACACAAGAAAATACACTATGTATTATTTTCTTAGTTTTACATATTATAAAATTATATTTATATAGACTGTTATTGCCCATATTCACTCAGCATGTTGGTGATTACACATCAGAGAAACCCAGGTCTTCCCAGCTGAGTCCTCAAATCTTATTGAACAAAGGAAAGCCATTCCTTGGCCTTTGCTAAATGTCTGACTGCCCCCCACCCCTCTGTCCACAAAAAAAAATCAATAAACACAATAAAATGATAGTTTCTAAATTTCAGGGTTATATTTTACACAGCAACAGAAACTAGAATAAAACAGAGAGAAAATAAAAGTTGCAACTTGCTCACATTTTAATAACTACATGTAATTATAGATTTTTGGCATGTTAAATAACAGAATTTGATATTTCTCACATCATTTTTCAGCATGACTTTTATCTTTCCAAAATTTTCAGGATTGTGAAAAGATACAGTTACTAGAGTTTTTTATTTCCTGAAATGGGAAAGAAATCAAACTCTATTACTTTGGCCATATCTTGTTCATTGAAATTTAAAACAATTCTTGTAATAATCATTATGTTTAATTTCTTTGATTTAAAAATAGATTCTCACAAAATGATTATTTGTGTTATATATCCATTTTTAAAGTAGAATCCCAGCTCTTAAAATGCGCATTGCAATATTTTTTTCTGAAATAGTGAAATGCAGAAATACAGCACCACAAAAACTATTAACATTTTACATAGTATAGGAAATTGAGAAGCCAAAGAACTGATATGTACAACACATAAACATGAACAAAAGAGGTGTGAGGATAATGGGATGGATTGCAGGACAGACAGGATTAAGGGTGGAAAAATGGGACAACTGTAATAGCATAATCAATAAAATATATTAAAAAAAATTAACAAACCTCATAAACTTACAACAAAGGAAAATAAAAACCATTAACATTTTACGTATCTTGGTCTAATCAAATAGACGTCTTTCAGATATCTACAACTATTTGAATATCCCACTGATTGTTTAATTTTATATATATTTTCTAAGTATTAAAATATATATACATTTAAATAAAATGATTATGAAATACCAGAATTAATTTTAACATAGAGACATTTAGTCATGTTCACATTTACACTGAGTATATTTACTGTCAATTTCTTGTTTTCATATACAAAAGCAATATACATGGTAAAAACACATAGCATTACTTTTTAAAGTTCAATTAATTTGTTTATAGATTAAGAATTTAGTGAAATTGGGTACCATTCAAAATTTCATTTCATAGATGTATCAATCACCATTCAGAAAACATTTCTTTTCAGGATTTTGAATCCAATATATGTGAGGTAGGTGTCAGGGTTTTGGATAAAGCATCCTGTCGGGGAGACCAGAGAATGTTATCATGAGAACTGGAGGATTCACACAGTGTGCATTTACCCTTTTCATTCTTTTTCTGAGCCTAAATGTTCTCCTTGTTCTTTAACCTCCTGACTTACAAGCTGTTGATCAAACAATAATCCGATGTTTATAGAAAGATGAAACTGCACTCTGGCATGCAAATGAATGAATTTGAATGTCAAGCTCTGATTACAAAATTGTTTACATTTCCTACTCAAGAGTTTGCAGAACTTTTCTTTTGTTTTTTAATAGCTCCTTGCCAAACATGGAGTTTACTAGTTGGCTAGGAAGTAAAACCATAGAATGTATAATACTATTCACTTTAGAATTTTTGTGATGGTATTTATAATTCTTTTCAGGAAGATGGTACCTCCAGAAATCTCAACTGCTCATTCTCAACTTAGTTTTTTATCCAAATTGTGTATTTTGAAGATATAAATTCATTTCGTACATAGAGATTAAGCCATCCAAGGTTTTGCACACACATTGTTTAAGCAGCAACACATTGTTGAAGTATTCTATCAAATTTTAATTTACAGAGTTCACATTCTATGGTACTCTATCAACAGAAGAGTTAATGACCACTCAGAAGAATACTTAACAAATTACTGTTAAAATTATTGCAGGGAGGAGTTTAACCTGCACACATTCACATATCTCCATTCCTCTGAATATTCCAAGTAAGTTTGATACTGTAGTTGTTCTAGGAGACAGAAGTCAGCTACAGGGGTATAAAAATAGTAGAGAAACTATTTCTGATGATGCATATTATTTATGTATTTGTCTGTTAAATTAACGAGTTGTGTGCTTGTTAGATTCCAGGCACTCTTCAGCCAGTATTTCTCAACGTGAATGTTCAATAGAAGCACCTAGGTTGCTTGTTAAAAAGATAAGTCCTTTTTAACTTCCATCCCCTAGCTTCTAATTCATTGGTACTGGAAACAAACCCAGACATCTGCATTGCTAATAAGTTCCCTAAGTAATTCTGATGAATGTGGCTTACTAAACCTAATTCAGAGGGTGTAACAGTATGGCTACTACATGAAATTAAAGTGGGCAATGGGAATATGGCAGGGCCAGTGTTATAACAGTGCATAGAACTACATGTTAGGGAAGATACAGTGAAAACATCCAGTCTGATTTTTGGTTATGAGGGACAGGGGAGTTCTTGGTTTGAGTGATATGTAAGTTGGGACCCACAGGGTGAGGGCAGTTATTATAGGACTGAACACAGTCCAGCCTGGCTACTGCATTGCACAAAGTGTGCAAATGATAAAGGACAAATCAGAGAAGTAGAAAAACTTGGACTATAAAGGGCTTCATAAACTATATTAATATTCTAGATTTTATCCCAGAATCCATAGGAAGCCTTTGAAGTGTTCTATCAAATTTTAATTTATAAAGTTCACATTCTATGATACTCTATCAATAGGAAAGTAAATGACCCCTCAGAAGAGTATTCAAGAACCTGCTATGTTAACCCAGGAATTTTTGTCTCTGGACTGGTGGGACAGAAATAGTAACTGAAAAACTGGACATTGTCTCATGGAAAAGTGCAAGTGGCAATAGTTTCTCTACCTGAAGAGTGGATCTTATCCATGAAGAAATAAGACTCCAAAGCCACTCTCATTCCTAGGCAGCATAGTTGAAGAATATCCTCGTTCATCTTTATTCTTGATTCCTTCATCTTTTTAGCCTTCAAAATAATTTAATAGAAATATGTCAAAGAAGGCTAAGGTGGACCTTAAAGTATTTTTTTTCCTATTGAAAAATGACCAAACTGTTGACATTTTTCCTGGTATTATGATGAGCTCTCTCTATATATACTCATTACCAAAAAAAAATCTTCAAGCTTACCTGCTTTGCTATAATTATCATCTAGGTAAGAAAAGAGAGAATATTTACTGAATGTAAAATAGATATCATGTTCAATGAGATTAAATGCAGTACCAGTTTGAACATAGAGAGTTTGTCTTAGTTTTATTTAATCACCCAAGATCTTATACTCATGCGCAATGGAAGAGGGATTGCATTACACCAAAACAAGGTATTGCCCTTGTTTAAATTCAAAGCCAGTTGGGGTGGGGGTGGGGAGAAAAAAATTAAAAAATAAATTCAAAATCCGTGTTCTTTCCAGTATTTGATATGCCCCAGTAAAATGTTTTAAAAGAACATCACTGGTAAGAAATGTTTATAAAGGAAAAAGATCTGGAGAAAATTTTGCTAACTGAAATAAGCCAGCCAGTGAAAGACAAATACCATATAATTTCACTAATATCTAATGAGCAAACTGAACTAACAAGCTAAAACAAGACAGACTCTTAGATAGAGAGCAGGTTGACAGCTATGGGATTAGGGGGTGGAGAGATCCAGCAAAAAGGAAAAAGGACTCATGGACATGGACAACAGTGTGGTGATTGTGGGGAGCAGAGTACGTGGGAGATG
>PVJD01014290.1:0-29774 GCA_004026545.1 Mormoops blainvillei | reverse complement strand
AGTCCCCCCACCATTGTTCATGTCCATGGGTCATGTGTATAAGTTCTTTAGCTACTCTATTTTCCATATTGTACTTTACATCCTCATGGCTATTCTGTAACTACCTATTTGTACTTTTTTTGGGGGGAGGGGTATATTTTATTGATAATGCTATTACAGTTGTATCATTTTTTTCTTCCCTGTATCCCCTCTACCCTGCACCCCATCCCATCATCCCTACGTCAACGTTTTCCGGCCACCACTTTCCCCAGCCCCACCCCTCCCCATCTCCCACCCTCCATCCTTCCCACATTTCGCTTTGTCCATGGGTCCTTTATGCATGTTCCTTGATGACCCTTCCCCTCCTTTTCCCCTGTTATCCCCCTCCCCGCTCCCCCCTGGTTACTGTCAGTTTGTTTTTTATTTCAATGTTGCTGGTTATATTTTGATTGCTTGTTTATTTTGTTCCACTTATAGGTGAGATCATATGGTATCTCACCTACATTTTTTTTTACCATACTTTAAATCACCATCCCACTGGACCTTGTACTAGTTCTATAACACGGGTGGGGGCAGATATTACTGGCTCAATTTAATGATAAGAGAAGGGAACATGGGCATGGAGATTAATGACAACCCATCAAATAACTGCACCTGGGCTGAAATGACACCTCCCCCCCAGTTTCTGACTTTTGGCTCCTAGCCACCAATGCCATCTCATTCATTACGGCCATCTGTACCAGGGAGAAGGGCCCTCTCTTCAAGGTAACACAGGTCCTCTGTCCCTATCATCACTCCAACCAGGGCTCTAAACCCAGAAAATGCTGATCCCAGACAGAGGCTAGCATACTAACTCCCGGCACACTGCCCAGGGTCCAGGGTAAATGCCTACACTAAACCTCAGGGTAGAGACACCTCCACACAGAAGCTCAGCATCGTTTTTCTTTATGGGAAAGTGAGATGTAATCATCAAAGTAAAAACACTGCTCTCTTCCCTGAAAAGACTTCCTATGAACTGTGAAAATGGGTAAACTCTTGTCAGTTTGCCTCGCTTCCTGAGTCATCACACATTCTTGTATACATTTTCCTCCAAAGTAGGATGAAAGCTGACCTTCTAATGTATTTATTGTTCACCTAGTACAACTTCAGCTTAAGACTTCTAATTGCTTTGAAAATGATCAATAGAACTGGGATTATGTGACTATGTTTAACAGACATAGATCTTATGCTGAGAGACAAAAAAAAAAAAAAATTGTGCATGACTTCCATGGAAGGTCACTCAGCCACAGCTAAACCTGGCTTCAGAGACAGCCATCCATCCTCGCCAAACACCCACCATGCCTCCTACCTTCTAGAATGAGCAGTGCTCCAGGTTCCTTCTGGGTCCACAATCCGTAGGGGCTCCCCCAGACAAGTGTGGTGCTCTGCCTCATTCAGCTCGCTGCTCCAAATCCAGCACTCCTGCATGTCACGTGCATTTGAGACACTCCCGGGAAAGTTTCTGCCTGTGGAAACCAATAAACAGGTGATTCTCAATTCCATGTCACCTTCCCATTATGACAAATGTGCAATCTGAGCCCAGCTCCCCACAAGCCAGCCACAGATCTCCCAGACTCCTTAGCCTTTGCCCCCTAATCCTTTTCTCCCTCAACCCTAATCCCTTCATCGTTAACACCAATATGCCCTTCAGGATATTATGGAGACATCAACTTATCTGAAAGTGGATTCCCCAAGGCTGTGCTAGATTATCTCTCCAATGTGTCCCTAAAACAACTGGGAAGGAACTAAATACAGTACTCACTTCCTGGGAGAAGTTCCTAGTGCAAATTGCAAATGGAATAGATTTGCAGTAAACCCTGACTCCAAACCAAAGTCAAAACAAGCTAACTGTATGAACACTGACACTTAGTTACTTCTCTTGTCTGTGTCCTTCCATCCACCTCATCAAGGAGTCTAAGCTCTTTGAAAGCAGGAACTGTTTCTCATTTTTAGTAGTTGCTCCAGTCCCTAGCACATTCACCAGCACTTAAGGGACACTCAATATTAGCTTAATTAATATTGTTAGATTGCAGAGGGTTTAGAGTTTGTGTTGTCTTTGTGCAGTTGCAGCTGAAGGTCATATGCTATATGACCAAAATGCAATACTAAATAATGTAGATTTTACCTACCTTGATCATCCCAGCCAAAAGTCCAATTTCCAACAATACGCTCATCCTATTTCAAAGGCTGTTAGCACAACAATCACACTTAAAATATTCCACCAAGAAATGTGTTGACAACTTTTCAGGACTTTTTTACAGCATGTGTTTTTTTTGAATACAGGACATAGCTGAAAATAAGGGCACTTCTTATACTGCCCCGATGGACTCTCGGTCACTTAGACTGGCTCTCTGGTCATGCTGGCAGGCAATTCTAATTGCTGTTTTCATGCGGAACCTAAGAGGACAGAGACATCCCATGCTTGAGAGGTAACAGCCTAGGCCACAAAGCAGCTCATGAGTCAGCCAGCGGATGACAATGTGAATTCCTGGTGGTGCTGGGTAAGGTTTCTGTACTGAAAGGCACTCTATTTTTGAGATGTTCTCTACGGGTAGCATTGCTGGGACACTGTATTCGTCCTGAAGAAGTGGGTTTTTCCAGGAGCACCACTGAACAGTGCTGAGTTGCATGAAAAACCTCAGGTGCCAGCTTCAGTAATACATATCTAATAAATGGGCACGTCTTATAAATGAACTTTACAATTTAAGCTGCAGATTAAACATTAATAATGCATAAATGAGACCCAGAGGAGGACACACTAGCTAGACTGCCCTTACAAGAGACAGACATTTATATTTCCCATATATTCATTTTTTCTTTCAATAAGATTCCAAATCCCCCTAAGCATAGACACTTTATAGTAAATCCCTCCCTCGGGAAAAGAATGACTGCACACATTTTCACCTGCTTCATAAGATGCAGGGAAATGTTTCTGTCTGACTTGTTTTTCTTATGTTATTCCTGGTCGACTTTAATAAGAGAGATTTCAGTCTGATCTGATTCAAAACCTACATTGCACCTTCTCTTCCCATATCTTCACTCATCCCTTTAATGATTAGAAGTTAGGAAACATGCCAGCAAAGGGCTCTTTCAATAATCAGAGTGTTACTTGTTACTTCAAGTAATTAAAAGTTCTTTAAATGAAACCAAGCATTTTTAATTCTCTTGATGCTCCCAGAAAACTATCATCAGGGGCAAAAAGTCACCTGTTTTATCATTAATACTAAACATTTTTGTGATGCTGTAGGGAAAGAAAAAGCTAGAATTGAATATGTTTCTGGAAACACTGAGAAACCTTGCAAGCATATGTTACATGTATTATAGATAAAACTCCTCTGGGTCATGTCTCTGGTGATAAATTAGTGTTTCCTTGTGCATAAGCACGTGCATGAAGGCAGGCTGGTACAATGACCTCTGTGGAACTTCTAATCAAATTTTACAGAGACCAGGGCTCCAGAGGTGATCTTATTTCATCTCCAAGAAGAGAGGCAGCTCGGTTTCAATTAGTACCTCAGTCTCAGAAAACACTAGCAGAAAAATCACATTTAAAAAAAAAAAAAATCAGGTCTTTGCCAATTCAAAAAAAAATAATGGAAGTAGGTAATTAAAGATTAAAAATACCTTGAAATCTTAATGTGGCAGGACAAACAGGCCTCAGGATACCATGGCAACATTCTCTTTTCTTTTAATGAAATTGATTAATTAGCCTGTGAGCCTGCAAAATGTCAGAGCAAAAAGATTGAGGATGCCTCCCTCCACAGCTCATGCCTTACCTCACCTCTTTCTTCCTGAGCTTGTCAATCGAAACTCTAGATGGAGATCTGTGGAAGAAATCTTCAACTACAGCTCTGTTTTAAATGCATGAGGAATGTGGAGGCTTCGATAGCATGCATTCCAAATCAGCTCTGAAGATCCAGAGATGAGAGCACCTTGGATACATAAAGCTCAGACGAAACACTCCCTATTTGACTGGGGCACTGGCAGAAGGAGAGAATTGGAAAAGTAGTTTTGCAAACTGAACCAGCTAGAAACAAATAAATGTATGCATATGTCCATGTGTATAATATAGCTATGAAGTAAAGAGATCATTTCCACAATTCATACATGGAAAAGTCATGTTACAGTCATATCTCTTATGTATATGTAAAGATGAGATGCAAATATATTGGCATATTTTTACATACACTATAAATCTCTAGGTGTTACTAGGCAGAGGAAGAAAATGAAACACTAGACTTCCCTCCTCTTTCAGAGCAAGGGGTGCTTTAGTTTTTTTGTTTTTGTTGTGGGGGGGGTTGTTTTTTGTCTTTTGTTTGGAAGCAGAAGCAAGGACTACTTTTGCTACAAGACCAAGTGAAGTCAGAGTTAATATAGACAGATTGGTAGCCGCCTCTGTCTTATTTTAGGGTTACTGTCCCACTCACATAGAAAGCCCACTCCACACACACTTCTCTACTGCATGAGCACCAGACACTCCTGTCATTAAATCAGCGCTGCTCAACCTCAGCACCATTTGCATTTGGGTCCTTATAATTATTTGGTGTTAGAGACCTTGTGGAATGTTTAGCAGATTCTTACAATGGTCTCTACCCACTAGACGCCAGCAACGTCCCTCAGTGGTTTCAAATAGAATTGTCTCCAAACAGTACCATGTGCCTTTGGGTTTGTTGGGGGCGGGGGTGTGGGAGCATGAGAGGCAAAATCCCCCTCCACTGAGAACCACTGCATTAGAATGATCAGTAACTAAGAAAACAGTTCTTATCTGTTTTCTATCCAACTATCTGTTGTGGAAATGAAGGAAGGTCACCCAAGTGAAAACCAACAGGCTGCTTGTTCAGAGGATCCCCTAGCAAAGGAGTGAGCCACCATCACTTGTGATTGGCAGAGACGCAAAGGCAGATGGGGGAGTGGAAAGGCTTGATAGTAGAAAAAAGCGGGGAAGGGTATAGGTGTTCTCTGGTTGGATGATGTTGGCCTGGGAAGCTGGGGGCAGGGCATCTTTTGTGGTTGGTTTGGGAAGCACATTTGGCTTTCTCTGTTGGTCCTCATTTGGAAGTGAGCACCAAAAAAGGGCAGCTGGTGGTCGCTGACCAAGCTAGTTTTCTGCATTGGGCTCCCAGTACCCCCCACGATACCTGGAGGTATTTGGACTAGTTTCCCTTTGCTACTTTACAGGTTACCACAGGTACAGCGGCTTAAAGCACTACAGCGGTATTAGCTAACTCTAACAGTTCTACAGGTGACAGGCGTGACTTGTGTTTTAGAGGGCTGTAATCAAGGGGTCAGGTAACCTAGTATTGCATCTTAGTCATATAGCCGCCTGTGACCTTCAGCTGCAAATTGCACACAGACAATGCAAACCCCGGAGCCTCTGCAATCTTAAGAATATTAATTAAAGTAGTATTAAGCACCCCTTAAATGTCACTGCTGCTGTAGGGGCTGGAGATACTACTAAAAATAAGACACATTTCCTGCTTTTAAAGAGCTCCTTCTGCAGACTCTGGGGGAGAATCCATTTTCTTACCTTTTTTTTTTCCAGCTACTAGAGGCTGCTCACGTTTCTTGACTCATGGTGCCCTTTCGCCACCTTCAAGGCCAGCCATGTGCCATCTCTTTGCCTGTGGCTCAATACAGTAAGTTCTCACTACGGCATCTCATCAGTGTTATAGTGAAACGACTTTGGAAAAAACAATGTTACTTGAGGACCTGCTGTAGTCACATCTCTCTCTGACTCTCCCCTCCTGGCTCTCTAGGCTTTTAAACATGCTTGTGATTACATTGGGCCCAGCTGGATAATCCAGAATACTATCCCTGTTTTAAGGTCAGCTCTTTAGAAACCTTTACTAATTTATTAGTTAATAAATTAATTATAAATTCATTCCATTCAAAACATGAATTCCCTTTTGCCATCTCGCATAATATAGTCATAGGTTCCGGAGATTAGGGCATGGACATCGTCGAGGGCCATTATTCTTCCTACCACAGCATTCAAGGCAAGTGTGGTCCCTGTACCAGCAGTAATCAGCATCACCTGGGAACTTTTTGCAATGCTAACTCCAAGAACACGCCCAAGACCTACTGATCCAGAAGCTCTGAGGGTGGGTCCCAGCAACCCGTGCTTTAAGAAGCCCTCCACGTGATGCACATTCAAGCCTGAGCAGCACCACGCTACACTGCATGTCCCCATTCTTTACTCTGAAAGTGTGTGGGCAGTATGAGGCCTTTGCAGATCACAACAATTAAATTCCTTAGAAATGCCTTTTTCTGAAATGTAAATCCTAATTATATCACTCCTCTACTAATAATCCATACAGTTCCCCATGGATAAAGTCCATACCCCTCAGCGTGGCAAAAACCAAGACAACCTGTTTTCACTCTGCTCTTCCCCAACCACCAAAATTGAGTGAGACATCACAGTGGGTGGGATCAGTTCCTATTTATTATCAACACTTCACAGCAGCCAGCATTAATAATACATCTTATATTTATAAAGCTTTTGTTTTTCAGCATTCCCTGATATGCACTGAGCCGACAAGATTTGAGAATATCTGTAGGATCCAGCCTTTGCTAGTAAAAGGAGAATTTTGAAGAGAGAAAAAAATTAAAATATGAACCTATTTAAATATTCAGCATCTATGTGCAATTGTTCAATTACGCTGCTACATTGTGCTATATCTGACATGAAGTATTATAATAAAACCAGAAACAAATGCCACGGAAAACCATAAAATGAGACGAACCACCTAAATGAGGCCTTGGTATAGACAAAGCTTCCTGCTTCGATGCATAATTTATACTATCTGTAAAGCCAACACCTGGGAACTGCTAATTTAATTAGTTTGTATTGAACACTTAATTGTCGTAAGCCAAGGTTTCAGACTAGTTTGACAGCTGTTTTCATTACTTGTAATTAATCTGTGGTGTTTGGTTCTCTTTCCCACCTTGCTTGGGGTTTGAAGCTCACTTTGTTTGGTCTGAGGAATCAGTTCCACCAGATGACATCATATCAGTGTTCTTCCTCCTTTATGCTCCTTAATTCCAACAATTCACACGATCATGGCAGAGAGTGTTCCTGCATGAGGACACTGCCTGCAGTGGTCTCACCGATCCTGCCCAAAGAACAACCACATGGGCCCAGCATCTCCCCACAAGGGTTTCAGGCAGCCCCAGCCTTCGTGAAGGCATCCGTTCGCTTACACACTGCTTGGCACACCTTTGCTAAGTCGCTGAAGCCAGGCACTGCAAAAGGCAGTGGAGTTAGGGTTGAACAAAACCCAGTCCGTGGCTCCAAGGAGTTCTAGCCCAGGGGATCACACAGAAGGGACCCCGGCTTTAAAATTTCAGACCAGCTTAGTATGTGCAGGTCTGAAAATATCCCCATTTTCAGACCTCAGCAGAGGGCACGAATGGAAGTGCTCTAATCATACATCTCAATGTCTAAATCATATAAATCAAGCTACAAACAATAGCTAAATAAAATATGTTCTCTAACACTATCTTAATAAACACAAGTCGAAAATGGCCCAAAAAGGAGGTTCCAATTTAGAACTGGCAGAACAGAAAAAAAACAGCCCCCAGCCTGCAGCGACTGTCCTTTTCTTTTGCCCCCAGCTCCACGCTGCCCAGCAAGGGGCTGACACCTTCACATGCCCAAGCTCCAGTCACAGCCCCCACAAACCACTGCCGCTTGATGAACCTGGGGAAGAGACCCACACAGTTTCTGGAAGCAGACTCAGGGCAGAGTTCTAGAGCCTGGTTACAAAGCATGTTCAAGAATGGGGCATCCCATTAAAAGGGGGCTGCGCAGAGAAAGAACCAAGTAGAGCCCGCTAAAGAAGAACTTTTCAAACATTTACATACGCAAGCACCACTTGGAGAGGATGTTAGCACACAGGTATCTTCAGTGAAGGGGGGTCGTAAGAAAGCAGATTAGAGGAAGGAGGCATGTGCAGGGCAAACTTTGAGGATGCATGTCCTGTGCAACAGAGATTGAGGGAAAGACAAAGCAGGCGTGGGGAGAGCTGCAAAGTCCATTTTGTACGTGTTCTTCCCGTCCTCTCATCTTCTGTAGTAATTAATGTCTGCAGAGTTCGTTTTGTACTTCAAAATGAAATCTCCATTCATATTTTGACATTTATTTAAGCAGTCTATCATTCTTTCACTAGCCACACGTCTATATCTTGGCTCAACAGCCTTGAGTCGTTCGCGAGCAAGAACTGTGTGGGTGGGTTTCACAGAATGGGAGCTCGTTATTTGTTGATTTGGTTCAGAAATGACTGAAGTGTCAATACTCATTGCAAGGGAGTTATTAGCAATGAAAATGTCAAGATCCTTCTCGCTGGTGATGACAGTACAAACAACACGGCATGTCCCCTATGAAGGTGCTTAGGAAACAGTCATGTTTGTGGAACCTGACTTGATAGGCAGAGAGACAACAGCATAAGTTCCTAAATGGACAGGGATTTCTGTGTTATGTCTCGATCCCAGCAGAGCTAATAATTCTGGTTATAATTCCTCAGGTGGATCTCAAGATAGTTATAGAGGACATAATCATCTCTAAAAACCTATCAACCTAATAAATTTTACTGACTTCTTTATACATACCTTTAACCATTAAATAAGAACAAATGAAGACACAGTGCAAAACATTTTGAACTCCTGAATAATAGGAAATGACATCATGGTGACTCCTAAGGAAGTAGACCCTCTCTGAGTTGCTGAGCTGGGGGCTGTGGGTATAGCAGGCATATTGGTGCCAGTTTATAAAGACGCAGCAGAAAATCTACCGGGTAGTCACTGAAAAGAAAATATGGATTCCCGAACTTTCAGCTTAGCCTTCCCTTAAAAAGATATAATTTCTTAACTCCCTGTGTACCCAAGGCATTATGTCATATGAATATCCACTCCCCACAAAGAGGATTACCATCAAACCTGGAACAGCACATGTATTGTGGTTGGCTATCTGACAAAATCTGCTACAAGGCAGGCCTCTGTTGTCCGCTGTTCTAGAAGATGCTTTGTGCTAGTGTCCCTGAGCTCTGTGGACATGAAAGCTGTCTGCCATTGGAGGATGGCGATCGGGAGGGGAATAACTTAGAACATTTTGTGATTATATCAAGGCCGCACCCAGACTGCTCCTGCTCCTCACCATGACAGCCTTAACAGTCCTCTGGGATTTATTAAACTTGACACAGACAACAGCCCCTGACCTCCCTTTTCGCAGGGCGTTTCCTTTAGAAACCTGGAATTGTAAATACTTTCTCTGCCTCTTTGAGATGTCCATCCTCTACTGCCCAGGAATGGCTTCCTCAAGGACCTGGGAGCCACCTCTTTGAAATGCAATCCCCAAGAAAGCTAGGGCCCCTGTCTCCCAGTTTCTGCAAGAGGGCAGGAGGCTGACTTTGGTCACTGAAATTTAGCAAACACAGTTGGCCTGGCCACATTGACCGAGCCCCAGCCGGATTCAGAGCACTGGGAGGGAAGGGATAAGTACTAGCACTCCATTCCTGCCGTCGGAGAGTCCCAGCGAGGCTGAGTGGACTGGAGAGGGTCTGAACAAGACACAGCGGCATGAAAAGACAAAAAGCCCCCCAAAATAAAATCCACTGGAGAGTGTAGGCTGGTGACCCAGGCTCATGATCAAAACTAAGGGGTTTGGGACAGGAAGATCAGGTCAGGAAGAGCATGGGGTTATGTCCTGTGCTTTGGGGAACAATGGCCATGCTTGTGACAAGGCACTAGAAGAACAATCTTCCTGGGGTCCCAGCTGGGCACACTGTGTCCTAGACAGGGATCAGGCACCACAATCCTCAGACAATGGCCATGAAGGACTTCAGTTCCTTCGGGGTGGCTCCTGGTAGAGAGGACTCAATGAACCCCAGAGTTTTTGGAGGTCGGGTGGTAGGATAAGCAACTCCCAAGTAGAAGGCAATGAACTCCCTGCTCTGTAGGGCAGCTGCTTGAGCAAGTGATTTGAAAATGTAAAGAGATGTGGATGCTTTTAAACCACCAAGCACACCTTCAGTTCTGAGCTGGTCACCATATCATATATTGATCTTTTGGCCATATCATATGAATCATATATTCATATACGTTCATTAAAATAGCCGTATAACAAAAACTACTCTCTCTCCCAGAGACATGGGAAAAAGCGTTGTGAAGGGAGAGAAACTGAAATTCAGTCCCATACGGACAGGTAGAGGGGAAAGGCGCTCAGCAGGAACGATTCCCACGCCCATGAGTCTTCCTACCGAGTGCGAGTTAGTTTATCACAACCACGATAATCGGCTAAGTAAGAGCCCTGCCCAGCGCCCTGGGAAACCTCCGAGCAGCTTTCCACCGATCAGCCCCGCTGGCCCTCGAGCTGTGAACGCAGGCGACAGCATCGGACAGGCTGAGTCTGGGTCACAGGGTCTCAGGAAAGCTGGGTGCAAAGGATCTAGCTTCAGCCAGAATTCATAAAGGGACCTCGGACTCATGAAACATTACAGGCGGACTCCACGCACCAGGAATTTTGGGTTTAATTTCATAATTCAATCACGCAAATAAGACATCTCCTTCGTAGAAAAATTAGAAAACAAAACTTCCCATATGATAAGTACTATTAATATCTATTAACATTTCCAAAATCTGCAATGTATGCTTTTTACAAAGTAAAATCACAATATACATTCCGTTTGGTGCATTTTTTTTCTTTTAACACATATATCATGAAATCTTTTCATCGACAATAAACATAGATACATTATATTGATGGATACTCAGTAGTTTAAAGAGAAATTTCTACAGACTGACTAGCCTTTTGGAAACTATTCAGACTCAAGCCCAGCACTATGCACAATATTTTCACTTCTGGGGCCAATGAGATTTAATTCTACTTTGTGAAGTGGCTGTGCCATTTTGTGAGTTTGCACAAAGGGTACCTGTGACAAGGGGAGCTGTCATTTATTTATCTTTTTTATTGCTTATAACTCACCCTCTATTCCCAATCACTAAGAAGGCAGGAGTAAGATGTTCTCATGCAAAACATTTAAATATTCCATGTTCTGCAGTCATTAACAAGAGGTACACTTGAGCATGACAACTGGATGACATCGTGTGCCCCCTATTTGGATGAAGAGCACAGGTACCCATTTCCAGGAGGAGGGCTGCACTTGATGGGTCTAACCTGTCAGTTGATCTTTTGGCCTATTGCTCTATATTATCTGCAGTCTATTAAATGACTCGGGGCCTGCTGGTTAATCAGGTAACACTGCCAAACCCAGCTTGCTCTGGTCTCTAGCCCTACGTCTAGTGATGGTTTGTCTTCAACTTTCTTAAATTAAAAGACAAGAAAGAATCTTTCACTCCCAGAAGCCATCAGGCCCCCTGCTGATTTTGAATGTAGTGTCTCTGACCCTTATCATAAATATATTAAGCAAAGAAAGGTTGAAGACCCGCTGAAGGGAGCCCAATCAGCCATGAGTCATTTATGCCCTGGGGCAAAATCAGAAGTTGTAAATTAAGGTAAATCAGCTCCAAAGGTGTATCAGAGAAAAGAGAAAAGCAGCAAAAGTCTCAGGCTGCCTCATCACTAACATGGGAACTGTCGCATGTGAATGATTCTTCAAAGATCTGGAAGGAAGTGCAGAGAACAGAAGCCACTCTCAGAGGACTGAGTGGGAACATGTTCCCTAGCAATGATTTCAAGCGTAACCATTGTGATTTATAACCAGGTAGACCAAAGTGAATTTCTGAAATCACACCCCTTGAGCAACAGATACTTTCAAGCCCCGCTTCCTGCACCCAAAGCTTCTGTATTATGTTCCTGTGACAGATGTGGGTTTGACTATCAGTTCTGGGACTCTGCCCGGTACAACCTAAGATGACCCCAAACTCCAAGAGTCCTGATTCCTTCTGAGGCTGGGCTGTTCTTCACCAGCACGTCCTATGAATTACTCCATGACATAAGACAAACCTCACCTCTGGCTCTCTGGCCTTGTATGCAGCCTTCCTGCTATTCACAATAAATGTTCTCCTCTTTATTGACCGCATTTACAAAGAAAAACCAAAAACATTACATTTTTGCAAGCTAAAATGTTAAATGTCTCTGTTAGCTACAGAGAGCTAACAGGAAATTGATAGGAAGGCAGCCTGTATCTCCTTCTCGGGGGCACAGATGCTGCACCGTGGTACAAGGATGTTCGGTCAGCATCTATTAACCACAATAGGCCCCCACCCCCACCCAGTTCCCTACACTGCTGTTTCATAGTTTTTCAAAAAAAATGTTAACACAGGTTAACAAAAGTAAGTCATTAAGTGTAAAATAAATGCAGTCTTATGCCTCTTGAACACTTTCTATACAAATGCACAAAATACTATATGCAATTAAGTTTCCAGATGAAATTTGATAAAACATTTAAACCTACACATCCGAGAACCTCAGGGAAACTTCAGGCGGGCAAAAGCCACAACAGAGGTTTCAGCCTCTCGGGCGTTCGGGCTGCCCCGTGGTCTGCGGGCTCCACGAGGGCCGACACGGTGCCCGAACAACACGGTGCACGGAGTGAGTACTTACCAAATATTTGGCATGTGGGAGGAAGGAAAGGTGGAAGGGTGGGAAGAAGGGAGAGACCTCAAAGGAAAACGGGGGGTGGTTGGGGGGGGAGGGGCAGAAAGGAAGGGAACCACCTGACTTCGAGAGGATGGCTCAACCCCTCAAACGCAAGGAGCTGGAAAAGTTAAGGGAGAAAATTCAGCGGTTTCTCTGCAATATAGGATGTTTGGTATTAGGAAGAGAAAGCACTGGCTCGATTTAGCCCTTTTCTGCCACTGAAACTTTGATTTAAGCTAACCTAAATGAGCTTCTATCCCCACCAGTCAGCTTACTTACCCAGAATTGAACACATTGAAAGGCAATGACTGTGGCTCTGTCTTTGGACCCTCAGATACACTGGGCTGGGTGGCAGACATCCCTACCCCTGGGAGACAAGCTGCCACCAGAGTGAGTGACATGGGCCAGATCACATCCAGTATTTTTCAGGAGCACAATAAATCATCATATTGACATTAATGTCACTGAGCAGGACGAAACGCACAAATGGCCAAACAGGATTTACCTTTTCAGGCTAAGAAAAAGCTGAAATGACATCTATGTTTTTTCCTCTAGTTTTCCATAAAATGGTGATAAACTAGCTACCAGTGTGCCTTTCATGGTTGAACATCAATTTTCAACCATGGCTGTGTTGGCGGGCGGGGGGAGGGGGTCCTCCATTTTGGATAATAAAACTAGTACCCTAATTGGAAATCTTAGGCTTAAGTCTTGCTTCCATCTTGGGATGATTGGTGAGTTTGGGGTGGGGGGAAAAAATGGGGAGGTCACCATACATGATCCACAAAGCCTAAAATATTTACTATCTGGTCCTTCACTAGAAAAGCTTGCCAAGCCCTGTCTAGACCAGTTCTCTCCCAACACACACACAAACACAATTCTTATCTCCTACTTGAGGTTAATTCTAGGTCCTGACGGTAGACTGTAATGATTAGAAGCATAAAGTTAGACCGACCTAGGTTCAAATCCAAGCTCTGACATTATTTTCTACGTAACATTAAGCAAGTTACTTAACTTCTCCGGACATCAGTTCCCTGGTCTTTAAAAGGGAACAATAGTAGTACCTCATTGATGTTTTATGTGAAGCTTTAATAACCTAAAGAGTGTAAAGAAACTCGGATAGTGCCCGGCACGTGGAACTCCTCCATAGATTAGTTACTATTAAACAAGCCTGTCTGTCTGACTGCACTTCTTCCTTCACGTACCCCGAACATAGCCACCCCTGGCCTCACAGTCCACTGCAGAAATAAATCATTCCTCATATATCCAAAAACAAGCTTTCATCTTTTCCTATAGTAAAAGTATAAAACTATCATTAAGGCTGTATATTCTAAGAAAAATTTCAGAGAAAAATACTACCTGATAAGACAGCTTCATCAAGATGCCCAGAAGCCCTTCTTAATAGAGATGAAAACCCCATTGCAATTGGGTGTTTGTATGAACTAATTCAGCATGAGGACAAATAGCTTCTTACACACACACAAAACGGGCTGCATGAATAATTGTGCTCTCAGTTAGGCAACTACAAAGCCCACTGAGCTCAGGGTCCAGAGTTAAAAACAATACTGGGAGGATCTGGCATGAGTTTCTGTTTTAAAGTCATGCAGAAGAAAAAATGTTTTCATTGTTTCTGCATCCTTTGACATCATTGCATAAGTTTCTAACCCTTTTATCCTTGCCCTCTTGACCTAGCCCACGGCCGGCATTTCTACTCGTACTGAACTATGGGCAATCTTAGCTCTTCCAAAAGTATATGCAACCAGAAGAGCCTCCCCTTCAGATGCTGCTTGACTTCTTTCGTTTTTTCCTCCGTTTGACAGGAAAAGCAAAGAAGAGCTGCCACTCAAGCTAGGGCAACACTGGTGGGGACAACAGAAGGGCTTCCTCGTATCTTACAGCATCACAGCAACACATTTTTCCTCAGAGTTCCCAGGAATTGAGTAGGCTGCATATAAACAAAATAGACTCCAGAGGCCAATGACGGGTGTTAATGAATTACGTTTGTATAATAGATATGAAACTCAACTATGTAAAGAATGTGGCGTTTTTATTTTTGATAACTTAACATTTCTGTTTCAAACTCCCATTCTGAGGGGAGAATGGGTAAAAATATAATCTCAGTGACCTCATTCCCAGGGTTACATACAATTTCAGAAGAATGGACCACATATAATACATCTGCCAAGGGGTCCTGAGGGAGGCCCACGGTGACAATTTGGTTGCAGCAGCGAAGAGGAACAGAGTGGTTAAGGATGCAGATGTAGAGCCAGACAGCCTGGGTTTGAATCCTAGCTCTGCCACTTACTAGCTATAAGACTATAGTGAGTCACTTACCCTTCTGTGCCTCAGTTTTCTCATCTGTGCGCTGGGGATAATAATAGTACCTGTGTCATAGGGCTGTCATGTGGATTAAATGAGTTAACACTCATTAAGCACTTGGACAGCTTTTGATGCCTGGTAGGCATTATTAAGTACTTGTTAAATGAATAACGAAATATACTATCCAGTTGTGAAGGCATCTGCTAGAATCCCTATCTGACTATGACTCTTACTTAGTCTGCCATTCAGGCATGAGATGTCCCTTGTTTCTGTCCAAATAATCCCATCAGTCCAGTGGATTTCTCTGCTACTACTCATTCTTGAGAGCAGAAAATCATCTACTTCTAAGTCAAAACCCCCTGGACCGCTGTATTCCCACCCAACACACTAAAGCCAGTATTGCAATTACATACACATATCCGACGTGGAGCTGTTATTCCAGCTACAATGCCCTATGTCTTAAAAAAAAAAAAAAATGTTTTTCTGTTTCACAAGAAAAAAGAAACATGCAAATGTTACATAAAAATTCAGAATGTACTGTTTCTAAAGTCAAACAGAAAGAAAAACAAACTCATTTGTTCAAACACTTGGATTTTCCTGTCTTCCCCAAAAGAATATCACTTGTAGTCAGAAAATGGCTTTAGACTTGATCCCTAAAAACCCTCAAGGTAAAAATCTGTAGCTTAGATAATTCTAATTAGGCAAACTTCAAAGAGAAATTAACTGGGAAAATCCCAAAGTATAGTATCAAACTGTAGAAAGGGGCCTCGTAAACACATAGTAAGTAATATGTTAATGTGAAATACAAGGCTCTTCCAGGTACATGCTGTCCAGTACACAGACAATAGCCCATGTGACTCTTGAGTACTTCAAATGTAGAAAGTCCAAATTGAGATGGGCTGTAAGTGTAGAATACATATCAGATTTCAAAGATTTAGTATGAAAAAAAGAATGTAAAATACCTCAATAATTTTTATAAGATTACATATTGAAATGATAATGTTTGGTATATATTAAGTTGAACAAATAAAATAAATAAAATTAATTTTACCTATTTCTTTTTACTTTTTAAATGGACCTACCGAAAAACTTTAAATTGCAAATAGGTTCACATCATATTTTATGGACAGCACGGTGTAGATAATATAGGACCAAGTTCTGTGTATTAACTCAGAGTAATCAGATATTTCTAGATAATAAAGATCTGTCAATTGATCTTTTCCTTTTAGAAAGAAAAGGAAAAAAAAAACCCTATATATTCTTTGCTGTTTTCTCATTGTGGAAGGGCCCAAATTTAAATTATTTGTATCTTTAAGTGGGCTGAGAAATGCTAAGATTTCATCTTTCTGCTTTTGCTTTCATTTTTTCTTTGATTTTCTTTCATTGTTTCATCTCATTGGAGTTCATGTAGTTATTTGATGTAAAAATTTAGGGTAGGGATTTATGGTAATTTTCAGTATCAATTAACTGTATCCAAGGCCTATTCATCCCCTACTTATTACTATTTCCGCAGTCTTTGGAGTTCATTATAGATTGAAAACATAGAACCTCTAGGCTACAATTAATATTTCACTTAGAGGAATAACCAAGGGACAAAAGTCTTGAGGACCATAATTCCCATGTTCTGGCCTTGGAGCATCCTACGGGATAGTTCCATAATTATTCTGCTGACTGTACTCCAAAACCAAGATACCTAAAACAGCAAAGTCCACAATAGGGCTGACAATTTTTTAGTCACTGTATTGATTTCCTGTTCATTCCTTTCAGCAGCTGTTACAAACCTTTCCCATCTCAGAAGACCTCATTTCACCAAATGCCATGTCCCCCTCTCCTGACAGCTTATACGTCCTCCTCTTGTATGTTTCCTCCACAAAACCCACCCACCCTTGGAGGTCCACTAACAGCATGACCCAATCATCTAGGTTCAGGTCATGGATTCTCCTTTCACTATTCTTTCAATGATCGATCAGTCCAATGAATGATCAGTGAAAATATGGCTCCTAAATCACGTCTTCCCCAAGGGCTCTCTTACCATTATGCTAACAGAATCCCCAAAATACAGAACATTCTGAGATCATTTATAGCCTTGTGCAGTAGGAAAAGAAAGGGATGCTTCAGCTCTTCCCTGTATGAGCAGAAATCATAAAAACAGAAAAATATAATTTTAACACTTAAGAATTAGTAGGTGCTTGAGTCTGAAGCAGGAGCTCTCAGGCAGTCCTCTAATATATGCATTTTTAACAAACACTCCAAGTGACTTTCACACAAGTACCATGGGATTCTAATGTGACCAGGTCCACACTTTCATAAATTCTGAATTAAAGCCTGGTCTGTAATGTATCCCACATTAACTTCAATCCTCAAATGGCTCATTTACATGGTTTAAGGAAGGGGAAAGTGACCTTAGGAGACAAAGTGTCTAAAAATGTTCATATTCCCTAAGAATAAACCATATTATCTAGGCAAATCCAGGCTTCTTAAGTAAAACAAAGTTAAAAGTATTCCCATCTGCCAAATTTGACTCAGAAGTATATCTGTGCAAAGGTACAGTGAATTTTCAGTCATTCTTAAATTCTATAATGTACTTTAGGGGAAAGGAGGGCAATTTCTCACTGTCCCCAGTGAAAGAAGTATCTTATTTTATTAAAATGCTAAAGTGGTTAGAGAGAAAACTGGCAGGAATTTACAGGGAGACGGGATGTGACACTGTGTTAATTCACAAGCCCTGAAGGCTTCAGCCACACAGCAAGGCAAGGACAGGAGTCCTTCAGGGACAGGAGTCCTTCCCGGCACCTGAGAGCTGTGACCATCACAGATTTCCTCAAACTCTGTACTGCTTAACGGACATCCTAAAAATAGATATATGAGGATTAGCTTGAGTCTGAAAGATGAACTTTGTGTCGATACTTACAGCCAGAAAAGAGTATTCGCTTTTCAATGGAACTAAAAAAAAGGAAGCCCAAATATCTCCTAGGTAAGAACATGATTTTTGAAAGAAGAAGGGAATAAAAATTAGAAACCCAGAAAGACGAAGTCAAGGGGCAGTTTTTTTTGGAGACTGGCCTGAAGCCACGTGGAATTGGCATTTGCACTGGTGAGGCCAGAAAGGTAGAATAGGGAACAAAGGCCTCAAACTCTACCCCTCCCCTCCTCCATCTTGGCTGGAACATCACAGATGTAGTGACCTTCACTGACCACCTGTTCCCCCACTTCCTTCTCCCTCCCCGCAAAATCGCTATCTGTGGAGGGGGAACAAGGATAGCGGCACAGCAGTCACTCCACCGGTGTCAGAAACCGAGGACCACCCTATCCATCCCCCCACCCCTCCACCTGCACTTAATGAAAACCTTCCACCCAGACCCCACTGATGCATCTCATTCTCTGAGGTCACCTGCTCTCACTTCTCGAGTGCACACTATTGCTTTAATAAATTTAATGGCTTTGCTAAATCTTTCTGTCATGTTCTTGAATTCCTTCTCATTCTGTGGCAAAGACCTGAAGCAGGTTGAGACCCCCTTGGCCTCCCCGGGTGCCACCCAGCATCACTAGCACAGACCTCTTTCTTTAATTTTCCTAGTTCTCCATTCTGTTTCTGTCTGGACCTGAGCTTCCTTCTCTATCATGGTTAGGTAGAAAAAGCTGGACTTTAGCTCAGAAGAACAGCTGACTGCTTTCATTGTTGTGGTCTGAATGTGTCCATCAAAGTCTGTATGTCGAAGCTTTAACCTCTAAAACCTCACAATCTGAATATATTTGGAATAAGGCCTCAGAGAGGTGATTAAGTTGAAATGAAGCTGTTAGGGTGGCCCTCAGCCAATCTGACTGATGGACGCTGACAGACACAAGGAATACATGTACAGAGAGAAAAAAACCCACTGAGGATGGTGAGAAGGTGGCCATCTACAAGCCAAGAAGAGAGGCCTTGGAAGAAACCAAACCTGCCAACCACCTCTTATCTCTACCTGTTTTCCAGCTCTTAAAGCTTGTTTTTAATAAGAGTTTAGATCAATGCAAATACTCAGCATCATTTTGTATAAATAAATGAATACATTCAGTCCATTGTATTAACTGGAATGCCAACATTTTTATCATAAAATACTGGCTCAACAAATGTCCTTAGAACAGCAGCATCTGCATCACCTTGAAATTTGTTACAAATGCAGACCTTGGCCTTGGACTTCCACCCTTCAGAATGTAAGAAAATAAATTCCAACTCTTTAACCCACCAGTCTGTGAGATTTTGCTATGGCAGCCCTACAAACTACACATGACTTTGTCCCAGTTACCCAGTTAGCTGGATTCCTTACCTGGAGAGTGGACGTAGACACAACTGACCCTGACAAAGAATTGTTAAGATAAATAATAATGTTGAAAAAACTACAAATAGGTTTAAACAAATGTAATGGCTCAGGTAGTTTATTATGAGAAGTATTTCCCTGGTGCTCTCCCTCTCCTATGTTGGAAGTTAGCTATGGCATCAGGGGACACTGAAGTGCCCTCCGTCATCGCTAAGGGACAGAGGTTGGCCCCTGCCACACTGCAAGCCGTGGATTCCTGAGACTGATTGTGTGTCCTCCTTGGCTCAAGTCATTGGCAGTTGAGAACAAAGAAAGTTAAACATTAATTATGAGTAAGCAAAAAGGTTCTCTATATCATCCCATTTCCTGTAAATAATAGGTATTCCAGTTTGGAAAGGAAAAAATCATCTCAATGTTTACTCTTGTTAGGTAGTATAAAATGAGGAAAGAAAAGCTGAAAGCATTAACATTTGGAAAATGAGTTGAGAGGCAATAAGAGTAAACAAGGAATTTTAATTATAGTTCTATAACGTATTGAGAAAATAACTATAAAAATGAAAAGTATTCAAAAAACGTTGAAACAGAAATAACTGAAATGCATTTGAATTCAATTTAAGGGGCTACAGAGAGCAACATAGTTAAACAGGGTATAAAATAAAGACAGAAAAAAATTTTAAATGACTCTAAAAATATAAACAGCCTTTTAGGGAATACTCAAATGTTTGTTTTAAAAAATAAACAGACATCACACAAACAGTAAATGAGCAAAGTCAAATATTATATTTCAAATTAAAATGCCCTTTCAATTCTCAGATATCCTAGAAATGAGCTCATAGGAGCTACACACTGAAAAACAAAATTGTTCTCCAGAAATAGGAAATAAAAGAGAAAGATGGAAATAACATTAGATCTTGTAACAGATTATTAAGACAGGTGTCTTGATTGTTACAAAGTTCTAATTTTCTTCTATGATGTGATTCTCAAATTTTTGTGTACATCAGAATCTCCTGGAAGGCCAGTAGTAACAAACTGCTGGCCCCACCCCCAGAGTTCCTGATTCATGAGGCCTGGGATAACGCTCAAGGTTTTCACTTTTGACTAGTTTCAAGGTGATGTTGATACTGCTGGTCGAAGGGCGTGCGGTCAGCCAATGTTAATGTTCTGTGGCAAGGACATTGGAGCTCCAGTTGAACACAATGTACTGAACGTATTTGTTCAGTTGTACAAAATTCTGCCAAGTATTACTTACCTCAACTCCCTCCCATTAAAAACAACAAGTTTTAAGAACTAGAAAACAGGCAAGTAAGATGTAATTGGCCTAGAAGACCAGACAGTTGAAAGCTCAGTGCCATTTGGAAACAGGTGATATCAAACAGAAGTAGGCAACGCTTGGGAACATCAGGCATCCTGTGTCTTTAAGAAACGGGTAAGAGGTAGGACTGAAAATAGGAGAACTGGTTCAAAGTCCTCAAAAGGAGCAACTCTCAAGCTGCAGATCTCCTTCTACATCCCAGCAGAAGACTGCATGTTTACTATCTCAAGAGTTTGAACCGTGAAGGATTTGGTGTCAGAGGAACCTGGCAAAGCTTGGGAAGTGCTTTACCAGAAGACAGGGGCAGAAAAGAAAATTCCAAACACTGCATGGTGAAACCACACACCCCTCCCCAACCCTCACCAAAAACACTCCTGACAACTATTACAGAACAGTAACAACTTCCCCTCTGGTAAACTAATCAGGTCAAGAGAAAAGACCCAGAGATACTGATATTAGGGATTTCCCAATGATACGGAATCACTTTGTAATTATCCTACACCGAAGGCCACCAAAACACCCAACACACACAGACAGGTTCCAATCAGTATTGTGATGCCCCGCTCTTAACTGTGAATTGTTACCCAAGACTGCTCAGACATTAGAAAGACTCACCTAACACAAAGACAAAGAACAAAATAAACCAATGAGACCAAAGGACTCAGAAAAACAAAGCTAATAAAGGCAACAATCAAAACAATAAATTAACAAACATATATAATGTTTTTAAAAGAGAAAGAAAAGATACTGTACTCATGAAAAAAGAACAGGATTTCATTTTAATTTTTTTTAAAGAGGAACACTGAGAATAACAGATGAGCCACTATTTAACGAGGAGCCCTTTTCCTCCAGTTTCTAATCATCTGTTCATGTTTACGTTTGATTTTTTTGATTCTTCAAAACTCTCAAAAACACCGTTGTGTATCGTGCTAATGATGTTTGACCTCAGTATATGGGCTTGTCACACCAAAAGCTCCGAGACAACCGCAGCTGGAGAAAGACACTTGGAGCCCTGGGCTTCCAAGGTGTCACTTGACAGGAACCTTCAGTGTGTCTTCAAGCCTTTCTGAGTTTCAAAGTCCTCATCTATGACATAAAGCTCAAAATACTTACTCATAGGGTTGTTTTGAGAATTAAAAAGATACTGAATATAAAGGACTTATCACAGTCCCTGGCTTATGGGTAGTGTTCTTCAGATGGAACCTTAAAAGAAGTGACTTCCACACCCCCTGGTTACTATAGCAAAGACTGAATCACCGACTATGCTGTTCTTGGGATCCTTGAATGACAAATCCAAGGGATGGTCCAGGCCAGAGCTTTAAGGAGAACCCAGGTCACTGTAGTCACAAGGAGCCGGAAGTGAGCTGAGCATACATTTTTACAGTGGGTCAAATACTCTACTTCTGCTTCTACCTTTGAGATAGTCTTTGATGTTTATTTTGAGGTTGATTTGGGGGTGTAATATTTCAGTATCAACATATACACCTAATACATATACATACACCAAGATACTGTCACCCTAAGGGCAGTGGCTCCCAAACTTGGATGTGCATCAAAACACCTCCAGCAGGACTGGTTGTAACACAGATTGCTGGGCCCCAACCCCTGCATTTCTGAATCTGCAGGTCTGGGTGAGACCACAGAATTCACACCCTACCTAGTTCTCAGGTAATATTGCAGCTGCCAGTCCCAGGGCCATGCTAGGAGAGCTGCTGCCCTAGAAAAGGAGACAACATAGATGCTGCTTCTGAGATTCCATGGTTCCCTACAAAGCAATTATCAATGGTCACATAAGAATAAAATAGCCTTAAATCAGCATGAAGTATTTAATGTTTGTTTTATACAAGTGGAAGAAATATAAGCAGAGCTCTTGTGTCTGAGAATTGAATTTAACCCAGCTCTTTTGTAAATTGCAATTCATGATACCTTTTTTTTCCTCCAAAATTTAGAGCCTCGTCTTTACCCATTTTATTAAGACTGGCTGTGATGAAACATTATTGTAAATCATGCTTCAGTTTCTGCCAAGTGGTTCAATAAAGTGGGGGTGATATAAGTTGGAGACAAATTCTTACTCTCATTGCCCAAGAAGATAAACAAAAGATAAATTACATTCGAGGAGTTCAAACTTAGAAAGAACTTTGAGGGCATTCAGTTCTGGCCAAAGCTAATCAACTACAGCCCTCTGGGAAAAACTTGGAGCATTTCTATTTCTTTTTTGGGTTGTCTACAATATAACTAAGAAAGTAGATAGTTTTTTTTTAAAACAACATAAAATCTTATAATTTTTCTATTTCCTTCCAACACAACAAAATTTTAATGAAGCACTTTCAGTATTTTAACTTTTTAAAACATTTTTAAACATGTTTAAATTTTTAAACACAAATGTTTATTGGGTACTCTCTAGTTAAAGGTAAGGTAGACATAAGGTAGACATGAACCACCCTCAGGGCACTTAAATGCAGTACATTTAGTGTGTGTGCATGCACGTGTGTGTGTAACATGTGGTCACAGGAAATAGCTCCTTTCCATACCATTCTTTCAGGGATACTGTTTACTTGGGAATACACACAGCTGCTGAATCCAGCCAGTTTACTGGCCCCTGCACTGCAGTACAGGAAGGAGTCCCTACTACTGACCATAAAAGGTGTTCCATTCAGGCACCTGCCCCTCCTTCCTAACAAAACAATTCTCACTAAGGCCAGTAATCGCCGCCACCTTACTAAATCCAATTTTTTCATCTGTCATCGTATTGACAGTTCCATGACCATCAATACTAATGGCCACATCTTTCCTCTTGGAATAACCGCTTCCCTTGCCTTTCATGCCTGATGTTCCTGGTTTTTCTCCTGCTGCCCTGGCTGGTCCTTCTCAGGCTCCACTGAGGGCCTGGACCACCCTCCAGGTTCCCCTCAGCGCCATCCCTCCTGAGTCTTCACCCTCTCCCCAAGACTTCTCAAGCACACCACAGCATCAATCACTCGCTAAATGCCAGTCCTCCCAAATTATATCTCAGTCCAGAACCCTTCTCTCAGCTTTATATTCCTATGACCAAAACTGATCGTATGATCCTGCCCTTAAAATCGGATCCAATGTCCTCACTTCGATTGCACAGAGAGTAAGAGGCTTACTTCTCTCTCCCTGATCTGTACACAATGTGTCACCACACCTGAAAAGCTTACTTCCTAAGTGTCTCTTGAACTCTTTTATGTCTCCATCTCCATGGCCACCTCCCTAGTCCAAGGCACCACCACCTTTAGCCCAGATTCCTGCGATCGCCAGGTCTACGTCCACATCCACTCTTGCCCCCACCAATATGAGCTCCACAATGCAACCAGTGTAAGCTTGGCAAAACATGAATCTGATGCTGTAATCTCATTTAAAACTCTCCAAAGGTTTTGCATGGCCCTTGGGACACACACAAACTTTTTAACCCAACGATAAGGCTCTGGAGACTGGCATCTTCTAACTCCCAATCTCTATGACACTGCCACTCCTTTTTTCCGTGGGCTCCGGCCACACTGGCTCCTTCCAGCCCTTCAATGCACCATCCTCTCACCTGCAATAGGTGTTATTTTCTCTCCCCCGCTGTACATTCAGTGAACTCTTGTTCATTTGTCACTTAACAGCCTAAAGCACATCTTGTTAGGGTGGCCTTTCCTGACTCTCAAAACTATGATCTCATAACACCATGTATTTCTCCTTCCTGGCACTTATCACAATGATAATTTTAGGTTTATTAGTGTGATTTGTTGAATAATGTCAGTTTCTCACTCTAGACTGTAGGGCAGACAGTAATTGTTTTGTCGTGTATTCTAACCCCAGCACCTGGCACTGCTAGACACAATAAATACTTGGAGAATAAGCGAATGGATAACCAAGAAGGAGCAGCTGAGAACACATTAATGCAAACGCTGTCATAAATAACGTACAGCCTGCTAACAAACAACATGGGCAATAAGGAGCGGACCCTCGCTTAAACCACCCATCAACAAACATATGACTCCTGGGTGCTTCTGGCCTAATTGCTAATTCACTTCACTGGAGTGTCAGTGAAATCCATAGACTGGCGGGTGTGGAGAGATACTTCTACCCAGAACTTTCTCTTCTTTTATTGTCTGGTCCTAAGTCATCCACTGATCCAGTTCTTTCCGCCCACATGCCAGGATGTCCCCACCAGGCTGCCGTCCACACACCAGGGTGTCCTCACCAGGGTGCTCCCCTTTTTGTGCCAGCCTCTTGTGCTCTGTGATTTCACAAAGATAAAGACACACCCTTCGGGGCAGCAGTCAGGGGCCTTCATGATCCAGCAATCGCCTGCTTAGCACCCCCTCCTCCAGTCACTCCTGCTTCTCAAACACAGCATTCTAGCCCCACACGTCCACTCTAAGTTCTCCGAACAAGCCAAACTTGCTCTTTGCCCAGGCTTTGCATAGGCCATTGCCTCTACACGTGACACTCTTCCCCATGCCCCTCCATCCTTCACATCTACTTGGCTGCCACCTTCTTCCGACAAACTTGCCTGTTCCAACAAGGCTTGATTGGGCGCCCCTCCTTTGGGCTCTCCCAGCCCGCCGTGCTTCCCTGACCGCAGCACGCCTCGTGGTGACATTGCATTGCCTGTGTGCTTTCTGGTCTTCTTCACTAGACCTTGAAAGCAGAGGCTGTGTTTTCTTTTAGTGCTGCACCCTCAGAGGTTGGCACGGTGTTGGAAACTGGTAGGTAAGTAGGAAATGCTTGTTGAGTGGCTGCAGAGAAGCCTCAGGCTCTACTTATGCGGCAGCTCAGAGTCCAGTCCACATTAAGTTCTGCAACTCAGACTTGTCCTTGTTCAATTTGCTTCTACAGAGACCCACCACAGAAATCCTCAGATGCATAGAGCAGGGGACCTAACGTTCTTCCCTAATGTTCATTCTGTAAAAATGCCTGCTGTGAAATGCTGCCTTTTCTGCATTCCTGAGTAGAGAGCATTTTGTAGACTTCTCTAGGTTTTGATAGGAAGAAAAAAATGTGCCACGATCAGCATATTTTTTTTGTCAGTTCGTTCATTTTTTATGGCATATTTTATTGATTATGATATTACAGATGTCTCATTTTTATTCTCCCCTTTATCCCCTCTGACTTGCACCACATCCCATCATCCCCACACCTCTTACTTCATGTTTATGGTTGTACATATCAGTTCTTTGGCTTCTCAAATTCCTATACTATTCTTAGCCTCCCCCTGTCTGTTTATCTTGTCAAGATTTTCCCCCCACCACTTTCCCTAGCCCCACCCTTCCCCAACTCCCACCGTCCATCCTTCCCCCATTTGGCTTTGTTGATGGTTCTTTTATGCATGTTCCTTGACGACCCTTCCCCTCCATTTCCCCTATTATCGCCCTCCCTCCTCCCCTCTGGTCACTGTCAGTTTGTTTTTTATTTCAATATTGTTGGTTAAATTTTGCTTGTTTGTTTATTTTGTTGATTAGGTTCCACCTATAGGTGAGATTATATGGTATCTGTCTTTCACCACCTGGCTTATTTCACTTAGCATAATGCTCTCCAGTTCCATCCATGCTGTTGCAAAGGGTAGTAGCTCTTTCTTTCTTTCTGCTGTGTAGTGTTCCATTGGGTAAATGTACCATAGTTTTTTGATCCACTCATTTATTTTTGGGCACTTAGGTTGCTTCCAATTCTTGACTATTGTAAATTGTGCTGCTATGAACATTGGGGTGCATAAGTTCTTTTGAATTGGTGTTTCAGAACACTAAGGGTAAAATCCCAGCAGTGGAATTGCCAGGTCAAAAGGCAGTTCCATTTTTAGTTTTTGGAGGAAATTCCAAACTGTTTTCCACGGTGGCTGCACCAATCTGCATTCCCACCACCAGTGCACTAGGGTTCCCTTTTCTTCACAGCCTCTTCAGCACTTGTTTGTTGATTTGGTTATGATGGCCACTCTGACTGGTGTGAAGTGGTATCTCATTGTGGTTTTAATTTGCTTCTCTCTGATGGCTAGTGATGCTGAGCATCCTTTCATGTGTCTCTGGGCCCAGTGTATGTCCTCCTTGGAGAAGCATCTGTTCAGGTCCTTTGCCCATTTTTGAATTGGATTGTTTGTCTTCCTGGAGTGGAGTCATGTGGGTTCTTTAAATATTTTGGAGCTCAAACCCTGTCTGAGGTATCATTGGTAAATATATTTTCCCGTATGGTTGGTTCCCTTTTCATTTTGCTGATATTTTCTTTAGCCATGCAGAAGATTCTTATTTTCATGAAGTCCCATTTGTTTATTCTTTCCTTTATGTCTCTTGCTCTAGAGGACATATAGGTGGAAATATTGCTGCATGGAATATCTGAGATTTTCCTGCTTATGTTCTCCTCCAGGACTTTTATGGTGTCATGACTTATATTTAAGTCTTTTATCCATCTTGAGTTTTTGTGTGTGATGTAAGTTGGTAGTTGAATTTCATTCTTTTGCATGTAGCTCTCCAGATCTCCCAACACCATTTGTTGAAGTGGCTATTTTTACTCCATTTTATGCTTCTGCCCACTTTGTCAAATATTAATTGACCATAGAGACATGGGTTTATTTCTGGGCTCTCTATTCTGTTCCATTTGTGTGTCTGTTCTTATGACAGTACCAGACTGCTTTGATTACAGTGGCCTTATAATATAGTTTGATGTCAGGTATTATGATCTCTCCTACTTTGTTCTTCTTTCTCAAAATTGCTGCAGCTATTCGGAGTTGTTTATGATTCCATATAAATGGTTGAAATGCTTGTTCTATATCTGTGAAATACAACATTGGTATTTTAATAGGGATTGAGTTGAATCTATAAGTTGCTTTTGGTAGTATAGACATTTTGATGATGTTAATTCTTCCAGTCCATGAACATGGTATATGCTTCCAGTTATTTGTGTCTTCCTTAATTTCTTTCTTCAGTGTTGTGTAGTTTTCTGAGTATAGGTCTTTAACCTCCTTGGTTAAGTTTATTCCTAAGTACTTTATTTTTCTTGTTGCTATAGTAAATGGGATTTTTTCCCCTGATTTCTGATTCTGATATTTCATTGTTGGTGTACAAAAATGCTTTCAATTTCTGGATATTGACTTTTTATCTTTCTGTTTTGCCAAATTCACTTATTAGGTAAAGTATTTTTTTGGTGGAGCCTATAGGATTTTCTATGTACACTATCATGTTATCTGATAACAATGACAGTTTTCCTTCCTCCTTTCCAATTTGGATGCCTTTTATTTCTTTTTCTTGTCTGATGGCTGTGACTTGGACTTCTAATACTATGTTGAATAGAAGTGGTAAAAGCGGATACCCTTGTCTTGTTCCTGATCTTAGTGGGAAAGATTTTAGTTTTTGTCCATTTAGTATAATGTTGGATATAGGTTTCTCATATCTAGCCTTTATTATGTTGAGTTATGCCCCCTTTATTCCCACTTTGCTGAATGTTTTTATCATAAATGGGTGCTATACCTTATCAAATGCTTTGTCAGATGATTGATATGATAATGTGATCTTTGTCTTTCCTTTTGTTTATGTGACGTATTACATTTAACGATTTCTGAATATTGTACCATCCTTGCATCCCTGGGGTAAATCCCACTTGATCATGGCATATGATCTTTTGAATGTATTGCTGGATGCAGTTTGCCAATATTTTGTTGAGATTTAGCATCTATGTTCATCAGTGATATTGGCCTATAGTTTTCTTTCTTTGTTGTGTCTTTGGTTAGAGGATTAGGATGATGCTGGCCTCATAAAAAGAGTTCGGGAGCCTTCTCTCCTCTTGCATTTTTTAGAACAGTCTGAGAAGGACAGGGGCTAGGTCTTCCTTAAATTATTTGTAAAATTCTCCTGTCAAACTATCTGCTCCAGGGCTTTTGTGTGCCTGGAGTTTTTTGATTACTGCTTCAATTTCACCAGCTGTTATTGGTCTGTTCAGGCTTTCTGCTTCTTCATTCAGTTTTGGAAGATTACATTTTTCTAGAAATTTGTCCATTTCACCCAGGTTTTTGAATTTCTTGGTATATAGTATTTCATAGTAATTTCTTAACAATCCTTTATATTTCTCCAGTATCAGTTGTAATTTCTCCTCTTTCATTTCTAATTTTATTTATTTGCATCCTATCCCTTTTTTTTCTTGATGAGTCTGCTTAAAGGCTTGTCAATTTTGTTTATCTTTTCAAAGAGCCAGCTCCTGGATTTATTGATCCTTTGAATTGCTCTTTTATTCTCCATGTCATTCAATTCTGCTCTGATCTTGATTATTTCCTTCCTTCTGCTCACTCTGAGCTTTGTTTTTTGTTATTTCTCCCATTCTTATAGACATAGGGTTAGGTTGTTTATTTAAATAGTTTCTATCTTTTTTAAGTAGGCCTGTATTGTTATGAACTTTCCTCTCAGGACTGCTTTCGCTGTGTCCCATAGGTTTTGGACTGTTGTATGTTCATTTTCATTTTTTTCCAGAAGCTTTTTGATTTCTTCTTTCATCTCATTATTGACCCATTCATTGTTTAATAGCATGCTATTCAGTCTCCATGAGTTTGAATGTTTTTGAAGTTTTCCTTGAGGTTGGTTTCTAGTTTTAAGCCCTTGTGGTCTAGAAAATGCTTGATATGATTTCAATTTTTTGAATTTGTTGAGGCTTGTTTTGTGTCCTATCCTGTGTTCTATTGTTGAAAATATTCCATGTGCATTTGAAAAGAATGTGTCACTTGCTTCTCTGGGATGAAATGGATGTATATACATCCATTTGATCTAATGTGTCATTCAGTTCTACAATATCCTTGTTGATATTTTGTTTGGATGATCTATCCATTGTTGGCAATGGGGTATTAAAATCCCCTCCTATAAGTGTGTTGCCATCTATGTCTTTCTCGAAGTCCTCCAGGATTTTCCTTATATATTTGGGTGCTCCTAGGTTGGGTGCATATCAGTTTACAATGTTTATGTCTTCCTGATGGATTCTTCCTTTGAGTATTATGAAGTGTCCTCTGTGTCTCTTTTTATGGCCTGTGTTTTGAAATCTATTTTGTCTGATATAAGTATTGCTACCTCAGCTTTTTTTTCTATCCATTTGCTTGGGATACTTTTTTCCAACCCTTTATTTTCAGTCTGTGTAAGTCTTTTTTTCTGAGGTTGGTCTCTTGTAGGCAGCATATGTGCAGTTCCAGTTTTCTTATCCTCAGTTACTCTATATCTTTTAATTGGAGCATTTAATCCATTTACATTTAAAGTTATTATTGATAGGT
>PVJD01014289.1:0-29766 GCA_004026545.1 Mormoops blainvillei | reverse complement strand
CTCCTTCCTTTGATCACCTCTCACCTTCCGAATTCTTGGACTTGCCCTACAACTTGGTAACCACAGACAAATGGGAGGGAATTGCAAGACAGTGGGCTAAGTGCTGTGTGGGCGAATGTAGGTTCACAGGGTTGAGGGACCCTTAGAAGACAAGGTTCTTGGAGCCAGAGGAAGAACCTTCAGGCTGACGAGAGAAAGGGCAGGATTTGGGGAGCCGTCTGCGTTTCAGTTGGATTTTAACAGAAGGGGTTTGTTGTTGTTTTTTTCAAGCTGACGGGGGGATTTTATTTTGTAGAAAAACAACATCTAGAGAATGCCACTGACAGTCCTAGTACGTTTAAAGTCCTATGTAAAAACATAACAGTTGCCCATAATGAAACACTGAAGCACTGAAAGATACCAAAGTACTTCCTGGGTCCAGAAGTCAAATTATACTCAGTATGGTTTTAATGTCCTTATCTCAAAATTCTAATACGCTGACATTTGGTAAACTACATATCCATCCAATCATACCTTTGTGATATCTAAATCTTCTGGAAATACATAAACTTACTCATCCTCATCTAGTATACCTTAGGGGCTCAGTTTCCTCAGCCTGCATTAGGAGTCAGTAGTCAGGTGTCTTATTTCATCTCCAAAGAATGGATCTGAGCCAGTTGGAGCAGGTAATTATCACACCAGGCACCCCAGGGAGTGTTTCTGGGGAGTCACCCATGGAGGCAGATGCCCTCCCTGGGGTAATGTGTTGAGGGCGTTTGTTTCATCGTTGAATCATACGCATTCCCTTCACTCATTCCCCTATCTCTTTTAAAATCTATAGGCAACTCCCCTTGTTATACTGTGAGAAACACAACCTGACACTGAGGAGCCGTAAATGGTGTTCTTCATGAGAACACAGCAGACCTCCTAGGTAAGGGTGATATTGGACTACAGGGGGCAAGGCTACTGGCCCATTTTGCTTCCTCAGTGACATAAAAGCGGGTGTCAGGACTCCCAATGACACCAAGGGGCAGACTCTGCTGTTGTTTCATTCCAAGGGGCATTCGTCAGTTGAATAATTAATCTACCACCAGTAGATGTTTCACAGTATTGCATTGATTTCTCAACTCAAAACAATTGTTCCTAAAGCAGTTTTTGTCTTGGTCAGTGTGGCTTTGGCTGTGGGGCAGGCTGGGAATCCCTGTGGGGAGGCAAAATGAACCTGAAAGAGGGTCTGCAACCCCAATCGCCAGTTTAGGGGCAGGGCACTGCAGGTCAGTTGGGATGGGTTCTGAGAAGGCAGGGTGCAGAGACTCTTGGCCTCTGTTGGGTGCCTGAGTCCTGAATCAGAAGGCTCATCTGAGTCCAGGGTGGGGCCTCAGACTGAGAATCCTGGAGACAAAGGCTGGCCCAACTTAGCAGGCATGTCCGGACCCTAGCTGAGCATGTGAGGGGCAGTGGTGGCTACAGTACTGGGGTAGACTCAGGATATACGGGCCCCACAGAATGGAGGTAGGTGGAAGGGCTGCCAGTGCCCACATGGGAACCTAGGCCTTGCGTCCCTCACCCCATCCGCATATACCCCAGGCTTGGAAATAAATGTTCCTCCCAGTGGGGAAGGGTTTTCCTGTTTACCATAAGGCTGAGTTCCTCCTGGCTCCCAGCCTGGTGTGGCAGACCTGCAGAGGACAGGTAGTTAATCATGACAGCTGGGAGAAGCAGAGGCTGCAGGAACTGACAGTTTTGATGCTGTTTGCATCAAACACAATTCCATTTAAAGCAACTCAGGCTACATGCCCTTTGCAAGGAGTAGCAACTGTCTCTTGGCTGGGGTTTGCAAGGCCTCCCTTGGGGGGCTCAGTAGCCCCTCCAGCACCTCAAGTGCCCAAAGAACGAAACGATCCCTTCCCCTGCTTTTCCTCCATGCCTGTCATTATGGTAAATTACAGGGCTCCCATGATGACTATGGAGAGGCAGATTGATTTGTTCCTTCTGATTGTCGCTGTGCTGAACCCGGCAAGGGTGATGGGCACCCAGATTTCACACCTTATAATGGCTCTGCCAGGGGTGGATGTTAGCACAGTTGAGACTTGACACTTCAATAAATCAGAGACATTCTGCCGTGAAGATCAAAGTTCAGAATTGCTTAAATTGGTGTTAGAGCAGGTGGGAAACAGGAGTCCAGGGCCATGAATTGGATAGATAGTAATTGTCGTTCAGTTGGTAGGGCCTGAATGTCAGCTTTTCAAATGATATGACATCAATTGAAGTAATTTGGGCTCCCAGTTATCTAGCTCTTTCAGCATTACTGATTCTGGGAAGTATGATTCATGGTCTAGCTTATGCTCCTTGTAGGGGGGAAAGAAAAAGGCAAGACCTACAACCTTGCTTGTATCCCTGGTGTCAGACCGTGTGTGTGTGCAGCATCGGTATCAGTGGGCTGTCAGCGTTCATGGGAGGATGGATCACAATCTCATGTCCTACCTGGATGTACTGTTAACTCCCTAAGCCACACCTACAGCCACGGCCTCTCTCCTGAGCTTCAAGCTCCTTAGCGTGTGTGCATCATGGCGCTGTCGCTCGCGCGCAGAGATGAGCCTGGGCTTTCCCACAGGGCGCGTAGTTCCCAGCGGCTTCTGATGAGGTGGGGACGTGCTCTGCTTTCTGACTGCAGCTCAAGTCCAGAGGAAACATCTAATCTGTACAGAGGCGTGTACACTTTAAAAAATATGTTGTAACTGTATTGAGATATAATTCACCCATTTAAACTGTAAAATTCAATGATTTTTTTTTTTAGTATATTCCCAGTTATGCAACCATTGACACAGCCAATTTTAGAACATTTTTATCACCCCCAAAAGAAACCCCGTACCCATTAGCAGTCATTCCACCTTCTGTCCCAATTCCCTGACCCCCAAGTAACCACTAATCTGTATTCTATCTCTATAGATTTGCCTATTCTGTACATTTCATATAAATGAAATCCAATAATATGTGGCCTTTTGTAAGTGGCTTCTTTCCCTTAGTATTGTGTTTTCAAGTTTCATTAGTGCTGTAGAATGTATCAGTACTTTGTCCCTTTTTATAACTGAAAAATATTCCACTATATGAGTATACCACGTGTTTTTCACCCATTCATTAGTTGGTGGACGTTTGGATTGTTTGTACTCTTTGGCCATTAAGAATAACGTGGCTATGAATTTTCATGTGTAAGTTTCTGTGTGGACACATGTTTTCATTTCTCTTGGGTAGATACCTAGGAGTGACATTGCTGCATCATATGGTAGCTTTAGGTTCAACATTTTAAAGAAGTGTTAGGCTGCTTTCCACAGTGGCTGCACCATTTCACCTTCCCACCTGCAGTGTATGATGGATCCAATGTCTCTACATCCTCATCAACACTTGTTCTTCTCTGCCTTTTTGATTGAAGCCATCCCAGTGGGTGTGAAGTGTGGTTCCCGTTTGTGATTCCCCGATGGCTAATGATGCTGAGCATCTTTTTGTGCAGATCGTCTGGGCACTGTTTTTTTGAATTCCACAGAGATCAGTGTGCTTCTCCTCAGCCCTGAGCACGCTGAGGGCTCTGGCCGCTAACGCAGGAAGGTGCACGCTGAGGAAGTCTCGTTCTCCCATTTTTTAAAAACGTTGGCTGGGAGCACCGGAGACATGCCACCTTTTGTATTAGGTGAATTTTATTCTGCAGAATGACTATATTTTTGAAATATTTCCTGTTAAGCAAATTGTCATAATCTTATTATCCCACTGGCTTTCATTATTAACATGGAAATTATTAAATTGGAAATTGTTTGGCTGGAATACAGTTTTAGCCCCAAATTGTTAAAAAAAAAAAATCATACCAGGAAAATAACACAGATTTAAAACTTGTACATTTAAGTGAAATGTAGAGCCCTGGCTCGGAGGCTTAGTTGGTTGGAACATTGTCTTGTACACCAAAAGGTTGTGGGTTGGATTCTTGGTCAGGGCACATACCTAGGTTGTAGGTTCAATCCTTCATTGGGGTGTGTATGGCAGGTAACCCATCGATATTTTTCTTTCACATGGAAGTCTCCCCTTCCTCCTTCCTCTCTCTCTAAAATCAATTTAAACATTTAAATGAAATGTAGAAATTCTTAACGATATACTGTGACTTTTCAAATAATAGTAACCTGGCTGATGATAGTGACATAAGTGGTAAGCACTTGTGCTATGCTAATATGGGCCAGGAAATGTGACTTTATATATAGCAACTTATTTGATCTTCCTAACTACCCCATGAAATAGATATTATGAGCTTTTTTGCCCCTTTACAGATGAGGAAAGTAGAGGACAGAGAGGTCAGGTAACTTGCCCAAGGTCAAGGCGAATGCATCTGTTAAGGTAACACTAGCTGCTATAACAGATAAGCCCCAAATTCTCAGAAGCTAAACAAAATAAAAAGTGCATTTATTGCTTACAGCAGAACCCAGTGGCATTGTCCTTGGTTGGATTGCGTTCTACCTGGTCGTTGAGGGACCTAGGCCTCTTTTATCTTATGACTCTGCCTTCCTTCAGATTCTGGGTCCCTGCCAATCAGCTGGTGGGTGAGAAAGAGAACAGAACTGCAGTGGGAGGTTTTTATGAGCTAGACATAGACATGATGGATATCACTTATGTCTGCTTGGCCCTGGCCAGAACTCAGTTATGTGGGCACACCTATGTACAAGAGAGGCCAAGAAACATTTAGTTGTCTACCCAGAGGGAAAGGAAATGAGTTTTGGAAAATACATGCATCGTTCTGCCATTACTAGCAAGTGGAAGATGTGAGGTTTGAACCTGGGCAGCCTGACTCCAGAGATTTGCTCTTAACTAACACATTCTGCCATCTCACTATGAACAGTGGCTCAAGGTCTGAGAAAAATGTGGAGAGTTGCACAGGCTTTTACTGAGTTTTCTTCCCATACATAATCGTATTTGGTGGCCTAGATGCTGGGCCTGGGAATTTTGTTGAAGTCACCATCTTTCAGAAAAGAATAACCATGAGACCTAATATTAATTGAGTGTTCACTCTGTGCCAGATGCTGCTCTAACCTTTTTAAACATCCTATTTCATTTAATTCTCACAATAACCCCATGAGACAGGGAATTTTTATTCTCTCCATTTCCCAGGTGAGGAAGCCGAAGCAGAGCGCTTGGTGATGTGTCCAAGGCCGTGGAAACAAGAGGTGTCTCCGGGCCTTGAGAGTCCTCACAGGAAACCAGTGTGTTAGGTGGGGGATTGAAAGCAAGAGGAGATAAGAAAGCCACCAAGGTGCAATTCACAACTGAGCCAGAACCTTGTGTGAATTCACACAAATCAAGTCATTCAGGAGACAACCGGGAATATGTAAACACTCACTGGAGATGTGATGACATTCGGGAATCATCGTTAATTTATAGGGTGGGAGAATTGCGGTGTGGTTGTTTGTAAAAAGAAAGTCCTTATCTCTTCAGAATACATACTGAAATGTTTATGGATGATGTAATAAAATGCCTGGGCTTAGTCTCACAGGTTGCAGTGCAGGGGTTGAGGTGTAGATGGACGAAAGTGTCCACGAGTTGCTTCTTGTCATAGAGTGATGGTGGCTACCTGGAGGAGTGCTGCTCTAGCGTCTCTACTTTGGGGCACATTTGAAATTTTCTGTACTTATAGTAAAAGAGAAGGCTTCGATGATTTTGACTTCAGTGACTGGCCTTCCTGTAGCTGCGTGGAGCGTAAACCGAGTGATGTGGGTGGACTCACAGCACAGGACACGTTTGCCGAAGAGCAGCTGAGCAGCTGAGCAGCCGGGAATGTTTTGTAAAGCAGGTGTTCGGGGGTTCTGTTTGGGAGCCATGGGCCAGTTTTTGAATTCCAATTCTGAGGTATCCCTGGAGGCAGCGTTTAGAAGAATTAAGCTCCTGAAGATGAGCCCTGGGGACTCCGAAAAGCTGGAGCACAGGCTTCCTGAGTGAGGGAGGGACCAGGCCAAAGTCTGGGCTCTGCTCTGGCCAAACGGCCTCAGCACAGGCTGGCTCTGCAACCCGTGATGGATATCTCGCTGAAAGGCACAGCACAGCCCCAGGCCCCAGCTGCACTTTAATTAAACAGTGAAAATCCATCAAAGACTTGGCCTCCTTAACCAGCCAGTCCTTCGGAGTCCCAGGTGAAGCCGGCCTGGGCTGGCCACAAGCCAGGAGGAAGGTGGGCTACAGGCCCTCCCAAGTCCCTGCCTAAAATCAACAGCCAGCGCTCAGCAGCCCGGCTTCTGACCCGATGCAAATTAAACATGGCATTTGGAGATGGTATTAAATATCCTAAATCAATATTCTAGAGACAAGATCAGAACAATTAAAAACCCTGATTTCCTCCTCAGGTTATTGGAGTCTATATAAATATAAGTTTTTCAATTCACTTTTAAAACTCAGTAGATTGGGAAAGATGGGGTCTGCTTGGCGATGCTCTGAGCATAGTTTATTTTATCCTCAACATCTTTTCCTATTGTTACACAAGCACTCAGGGCTTTCATGTGTGATGTCACATTTAATCCCTACCGTAACCCCAGGAGGTCCTGTCCTCCCCATTTTATAGGGGAAAAAACTGAGGCTCAAAGCGGTGAAGTGACTTGCCCAAGGTCTCTCACCAACTAAGCAGGGCAGGGATGTGAATCAGTCCCTCCGAACTAAAATCCAGTGCTTTGCCCGCTGCAACACAGCTGACTTTTCTGAAGCGTTTATTGTTCATTCATCAGTAATAATTAACAATGATGAATAAATAGTAAAATAGGAACTGTTTAATCATTTACTTGTTCTCTAGTCTTAAAAGGTACTCATGGTTTTTCTGATCCGTCTGTTTGTTCAACAAACATTGACCGAGAGGCAGCCTCCGTCAGTGGGGAGGTGCCTGGGTTCTGGAGCCCGACAGCTTGCCTGGCCCCACCACACCTTGGCCGTGTGATGTGGGACAAGTTCGTCGGTTGCTCTGGGCCCCTGCGTGAAGGGGTTGGTACTTGCCACGTGTGTAAAGGAGGGCCTGGCCCTCAGTGGACATTCCGCAAACACGGACCCCGGGCAGACACAGACTGAGTCCTCGAGGAAGAGCTATGTTTTGCTGTCATCGAACCTCCCTGCCTCTTACGTATAGCCACTGGAGAGTGTCTCTTCTATTTTAATTAAATGAACTAAAAATGTTTATGTTTATATAAAAAATTTGAAGAGGCCAGAAATATAAATGGAAAAATCAGGGCCTCTTTCTGCTTTTTTACTCTCAGACTTTAGAGATAATAATTTAGCCTATTGTAATAGAAATAGTAATAGTAATAATAGAATGTATAATAAGATAATAATGGCACAGTATCAGAAATGTTCTATTTTGCAAGCGTATGTACTTGTTATGTTTTGTGTTTTTTTTTTACAACTGGAATGCCATTGTCAAGAGTGTTTAGAAGTTTTTATTTTTCATATACCTATTCATCTTGAATATCTTTCACACATGCGTTTACCTCATTTTTTTAAACAACTTTATACCATGCCTGTGTGTGCCATAGCTAAATTTACCCAATTCCCTATCATGAACATTTGACTTTTGGGGTAGTGTTTTGCTGCTCCCAACAATGCTGCATTAAACATGCTTGCAAAAAAAATAAAAGTGTTCTATCCCTGTTTAGCTGTCCCATAGATTCTTAGGGGGGACTTTCTGAGTCAAAAGTTAGGTTTGAATTTTGTTGGACATTACCAAATTGCCCTTCAAAAAGGAAATATGAAGGAAGGAAAACACCTACCCAAACTTTAAAACTCTTATTTCTTATTAAGAATTCATAAACATTCATGAAAAGAGAGGGTGGAAACTAAAAGTTATCCTGATCTCTAATTTTATTGGAAAGACTTTTCCTTAGCCACCGATTTTTAGGCATTGAATTCTTTGGGCTTCTGGTACAGATAGAGAGTTCTGGGTTTCATGGCAAAAGCCCACGTGTTCTTAACTGTCTGCCCACTCCCAGGCCTCCTGTCTCTGAAGGAGGACTTTTGTTTTCTCCCTTCACCTGTCAGGGTAAATATTGGGAGAATCCATACTTTCTGGAATGGACGCTCTGCTACAGAGGGCCCAGATTTTTCTCTGGCAGAGAAAGTCCCAGAAGAGCATCCCCAAGCAGATGTCTGAAGCCATGTCGCAGGTGTGCTACCAGCCCGGCCTAGGCCTCTCTGCTTCCTTGAGTTCCTCCAGGCCCGGAAACAGCTGGCTCCTGCCGGTGTCCTTCCTTCTGCCCCCAGCCCTCTGCCCTCCCTTTGGCCGGGAGAGATGGGACTTATTAACAGACTGACTTCCTTTTAGGGATGATTGCTCGACCAACCCCCAGCCAACCAGGAGCAAAAAACCCGGTGAGGAAGATAATAAATTGTGTCCAGGACTCTGGCAGAGAGGGGGAGTGGAATGACTCACGAACCCCGTATCCTCCTGTTGCATTCCAAGAGCCGCCTTCCTTGGGGCTTAAATCACTCCCTAAGAGCAGCAGCGCCCGACCAGGCTGTGGAGCAAGGCCAGCCGCCGTTCGCGGGCCTGGGTGTGGGGGCCCAGTGAGGGCCCTGGCTGGAAGCGAATCCTGGGATTTTCTTTCGGCCAGGTCTTTTGAATAGGCTTGGGACCCCGGCTTCCTCTGGGAGCAAGGCGGTGCATTTCTGCTCTCCAGGAGCACAGGATCTAGTCCGCGCCCTGGGGGAGAAACAGACCGAACAGCCTGGTGACCCTGGGCAAGTCACTTCATCTTCCTGCGCCTCAGTTTTCTCCTCTACAAAATGGGGGGTGAAGATAACTTAGTACCAGTCTCGGGCTATTGATAATAATTAGAGCTAATTCATGTCAAGTGCTTAGCATGGAACCTGGCACACAGAAAGCACTTAATATTACTTTTATTACTATTATTTCTACCATTCCTCTTGCCCCATTTTGCAAATAAAAAATTGGGAAATGTGGTCTGCCTGTGGCTCTGGCCCTGATCCATGGTTTGTAATAATGCTAGTGAACATTTATATACAGCTTACTGTGTTTCAGGGTTTTATAGATGTTGATTCATTTAATCCTGCCAGACCCTATCAGTGGCTGTGTGATAAGTTTTATTGCCCCCATTTTACGCATGAATAAACCGGGGCGCAGAGAGATTGAACCACTAGCCCACAGTTAGCAAGTCAGTGGTGGAGCCGGGATTCAAACCCAGGTTGCCAGCTCTAGACTGTATTTTCCTAACCACTGCATCATCCTCCCTCTCAGTATTTGCTTGTAAATTTCTGTAGGAAAGTTTTCCAAAGATACAGTAGTCAAGTGGCATTTATTTTCTTCCTTTTGCTTGCCTTAAAAAAATTAAAATAGGTTGGTTTTTCTTATAATAATAGCAATATAGCATTATCGAAGAATGGAAAATATAGAAGAAGACAAAAGTGAATATATACAGTGCTACCACCTAGGTCAGTGGTCTGGATGAAGGGCCAGCTCTTTTTTTATTTCTAATCCTTTGTGGACTGTCATGTCCTACTGTGTGTGGCACAGCTCGTGTAACCTGTAACTTTCCACTCAAATTTGATGACACTCAAGCTGGTGCGTATACTACACAATTCCATGGACATATACTTGGATGTCACAGCAATATCAAATTGCTAAAACTTTCTAAAGGCATACTATAAAATTATTTTCTTGTCATGATGGACAGGTGACACGCAGTTCACATACTGGGGCCGTGGGGAGCACTACCTAGACAAACACTGTCTACATTTTAGCATACTTATTTCCAGTATTTTTCTGTGTTTTTAATTTATTTTTAGTCTATATATGCGTTTCTTTTTTTCTCACTACATTTCCCATTATAATGTTACTGTAAACAATTCTTGAATATAATCTTTAATGGCTATAATATAGTAGTAATATTCCATCTGAAATATGTACCATAGATTACCAACCTGTTCCCTCTATCATAGAGTTTGGTATGTTTCTAGTTATTTGCCTTGATAAAAATACCATGGTAAACAGTTTTAGTATAATTATTTTTTGGTCTTTAATATTATTTCCTAGAATAAAATTACTGAGTCAAATGATATGAAGCCTTTTAAACTTCTTGATGGATATTCCCAAATTTCTAAAAGAGATGGGCCAATATATGCTCCCAGCAGTAGTCTGAGAGTTTCTGTTTAACTATATCCTTTTCTGCATTCATTATTATAATTTAATTAATGGAAACAATCTTAATTGTTTTTAATTTACTTGATTACTGGTGAGGTTGAACAGTTTTCATGCATGTAGCCATTTATATTTCCTCTTTTGCTTTATGCTCAGTTGGACACTAGAATAAAATGATCTTACTTTGAAGAGATTTCAAACTACTTTAAACTGAAAACCAAGCAAATCCGTATATAAAGTCTACATGTTGACATGTGATATCACCATTGTCTAGGTCCTTCCCCTTTTCTCAGCTGCTACAATGGGGCAATGCTTTTCTATGGGACCTTTATAAAAGGTCCCCATCTTTGTGCTGCAGTGATGTAGCCAAGTATATGGGACTGTTATCGTTTGAATGTTTGTGTCCCCTCAAAATTCACATGTTGAAATCCTACCCCCTGAAGTGATAGCATTAGGAGCCAGGACCTTTAGGAGGTGTTGTGGGGGAGATTAGTGCCTTTATAAAAGAGGCTTCAGAGAGAGCCCTTGCCCCTGTCCACCAGGCGAGGACCCCACGACAGGGTGCTGGAGCCCAGAAGAGGGACGCACCACGCCGGTGCCTTGATCTTGGACTTCAGCCTCCAGAGCTGTGGGAAATATATTTCTGTCCTTTATTAGCCGCCCAGACAATGGTATTTTGTTATAGCAGCCCACACGTTTTAGGACAGGGACTTTTCTTCAATGTTTCCAAGTTATTTCTTCAGCTATGTATTTCTTCTTTTTCTTTCCCTCTTTCTCATTTTTCCTCCCTGTATGATGTGAGCCTAATTTATAAGTATAGCATAGCGGCTTGAATTAACCAATTCTGGAAACTACAGGTCCATTGGAGTTTCTGGGGTGTTTTTCTTAATTATGCGGTAAGTAGGAAGCATTTTTGAAATCTGGATGATTGTAGGAAATTCTAGATGCCTGAACACAAATATTTACTTGCATTCCTGTGTGCTATTCTAACAGTGGGGGCAGAGTGAGGGCTAAGGAGTGACGAAGGAAGTTTCGGCTGAAGTCTGGCATTAAAGGTTGACCTATATTTCCCTTAAAGGGATTTATTGAAGACTTGTTTGCTCTTCCATAGCGGTAGGAGATACTTATCAACATGACAATGATTTGTCAGTGGGCCCTAAAGTGCACCCTTCCGAAACGTATGCCAATGGCAGAGTGTAGCATTGGGGGTAGGGGCAGTGATTCCCATCTTAACAAGCCTCAGAGCCCCTCCCTGGTAGGCAGGTATTTTTAAGCAATGCAAAAGACCGTAATTGGAACATATAGTGACCTTTTAGGCAAATAATTACAACTAGCTAAAATATGTGGACATTAAGGGAATTAGAATGAACGTTTATCTAATTTTATATTTAGGAAAGCTATTAATAAGTGTCCACAAAAAGTACACTATGTTCAAATTAGTTTGGAAAAAAGCTAAGTTAAAAGAGCTTCTATTCCTGATATTAAGGCTTAAGGCACTCTCCGAATTTCTGAAGCAGCAGCAAAGTGAGATATAGTGTGTGCTTTTTCTAAAACTTTTTTTAGCCTGTGGGATCTTATTTTTCAAGAAGCTTCTACTAACCTCTTGCAAATAGTGTTTGCAGCTCATAATAGACCATGGAAAATGCTGGAGCCAGCCCAGCTTCCGTGGCGTGGATGTTCACATTGGTCACGCATCTTCAGAAGCTGGGGACCATTGGGCTACGGCACAGACTCATCTGAGAAATGGGAATGATAGCCTGTAGTTTATATGGGTTGGTGTTTGAAAGGCAGTTATTTACCACCAGCTCTCCTTTCTGCTCAGTGGTAGACCAGTAACCTTGGGGAACAAAAGGATTGGGAAACCACGACCACGGGTCAAGTCTTAAATGGCACTAGAAATGTTTCTTTCTCCTATTAAAACAGAACAATCGGGGCAACTCAGTAAGTGAAGACATTTTCCACAATTTAGATTAGAGGGGCAGTATCACACAGCAGGTAAGTAAGGTATAGACACAGGAGTCCACCCGCCTGTGTCAGATCCAGACTGCCGTGTAATTAGCTCTGTGACTTTAACTAGATATGTCAACCCATCATGACTCTCAAGTTCCCCAACTATAGAATAAGGACAATAATGCCCTCCACTAGGGTTGATGTAGGGATTAAAAATGCACATAAAGTACCCACAATATCCTACATTAGTTGAGGTCCTGGCAGAAACAGTTGGCGCACTCCACGGAATAATTGAAGAGGGTAATGAAGGGGCCTTGACAAAGGTGTGGGAGGGGCTGAAGGAAACCAAGGAAGGCGGGGGCCGGGAGATGGGGTATTGACAAGCAACCGAGGAGAAAGCTCACAGAGAAGAGCCACCTCCACTCATGGCCCATCAGGGAGGCAAGGGGTAAACATCCTGACCTCATCCAAACCGTGGCAGAACCGGGATGTGGAGCTCAGATAACAAGGGTTCATATGTGTTAACTACTTCTGATGGGTGCCATGCAGTTAATTTCCATTTCTTCCCTTGGTCACAAGAAATTCTACAGGATCACTCTTTCTTACTGTCTGTGTAACTTTTGAAAAGTTGAAAATTATTTAGCCTCACTGTGCTGTAGTTTCCCACTCTCTGTAAAGGGTGAGGCAGGGGACGCTACTAGTACCTTTCTTATGATGTAAGACAATGAGTCAATACATGTCAGACACATAGAACAGTGCCTGGCACATAATAAGCTCTCAATAAATGCGAAGTGATGAGCTATTTCCCTTCCTCGTAGTTTCAGAGATGCCGACGTGTACATTCTGCTTTGTTGCAGATAATACATCCAAGAGGGAGCTTGTTTTCCTCCTGGGTCTGGCCTTCTATCTGAAGGTCGAACACCTTTCTGAGTTTGTGACTCAGCTGTTGAATCTCCGTTCTGGGCCTCAGTTCAATCCCAGAAACCCCAATCCATTTTCCGATGTTTATGGTGACTTTTCTGTCACGTACTGGGCACAGCTGAGAAGGTAGTTTTTAATCCCTCTCTCTAACCTGTGGTTAGCACTGCCCATTAAATCTTTGTGCTAAAACACGCCATTGACCTCGCTAGCACACGTCTCCGCCGCCTTCCCCCTTCTCCCCAGAGGCCAGTGTGGGGCAGCTCTTTGGTCCTGCTATTTGCTTTTCTCTGTTTTGTTTCTCTCTGCCTCTCCTCCAAGGCTTCGTTGTGAAATCCCTTCCCCACTCTGCCTTTTCCTTTCCCCCCGTCCCTGTCCTCTCTCATTTCTATTAATCATAACGGAGGGGGAGGAGGAGTCCTCTTGCTTTTCCACCTTTGCCTGAGTCCTTGATTTTGTGGTCACCAGGATGGGGAGCAGTGCCCTGGTGAGTCCCCTAGAGGGTGAAGGAAGACTACATAACCCTCAGGGGCCTGTTTCCCTGAGAAGTCCACATGCTGATGATAGGCGCCCCCTCGCCTTCCCAGCGCGCCAGCGAGTGCTCCGAGCATCTTGGCTGTGCCTGAGGGGTTCCGATGTGACACCCAGGTGGTGTCAGCCAAGTACTTCAAGTATGTGTCTCACATTTACGCATTTATGGGACTGGGGAGAAACTGATATTTATATAAATACAGCCACTAGGCCCGTTTCTTTATATTCAAAACAAGGGATGCCAGGTATTTATTTCATGTGAGTTTCTGAACTAAGCAACATCTTGGAAAACATAGTAAAGGAGTTAAAATAGTTGTTAAGAGGAGTTAAAGTAGTTGCCGTAATACATCACTTATTCCCACTAAGTAGCTCTAATATCTAGGGTTAGTTTGGTGTCAACACTTCAGCTGACCTGGACCTGTTGACTTCAGGTTCCGGCCAGCTGACTGGTTTCGGGGTCGGTGGTGTGGCCCCTAGTTACACCTTGCAACTTGAGCATTTGGCAGTGCAAACATGTTCATCCAAACTACCTTTCAGAGAGCACTGTGCCTTTTTTTATCCCTGTCCATCAAATGCACTATCATCTTTGACAGAAGTGGGACCAATATACACTCCACCAGTTATGGAAGAAGCAGTACATGGAAACCTGAGTTAGCTGGTACTATATTTCCAACCACTCCAGGGGTGTTTTAACATTTTTTTTTTTTTTTTATAAACTTGTACCTCAGGCAGCTGTCTAGGTGGCTCACCATTCAGTACGGTCCTCTCTCTCTTTTTTTTAATTAGTGGGAAATGCTGAGGTAGGATACTTACCAGGACCTCAATCGTGGCCTATATGTAGTATGTTTTGTTCATGTGTTCAGCAAACACTGGGTGTTGTTCCGGCCTAAATTGCCACTGGGTCTTAGGATTGTATGTTACAGCAGGATATTCTTTGGCATCAGTGCCTGGGGGTAAGGGATCATGATTCGGGGATATCGACCCATTTATTATGCTGGTATAGCAGGGTCCTTTTCCCTGGGGATATCAAGGAGGGGGTCAGGGTCCCAGAAAAAGCATCCATTCCTAAAGGGATTGGAGAGTACTCAGCCCGGGCAGGCTGGAGGAAGGAATTGGGAAAGCCCTTGGTGCTGGAGCCTGAGCACTTGAAGGTGCCAGCAGTGGGAATTGCTTTTGTGTCCTGATTCTTCTGCAGTGGAGCCATCCCTTCACGGGCACAGGGGTGGCAGCTGGCCAGGGCCTTGTGCCAATAATTAGGTGAGGACTGGGGAGGCTACTGAGAGTGGAAAGTGCTGAATTTGGCCCCATTTGGGGCAGTGCGGGTGGCCCTGCTGGCTTCCAGCTGTGGAGCTTGAGTCATCGGGGGCCCTTGGCCTACATGCTTTGGATATGTGACAGAGCCCAGACAGAGCCTTTTTGGTCCTGGGACCAGACCCTGGCCATCCTCATCTTTCCTAGGGTTTTATGAGCTGTTGTCTGAAGTCACTGAGGAAGGCTGTGGCAGGCCAGGCAGAAGACCTATAATGTGATTGACATGGTTCTCACACGGGCCGTAAAGGGACATTAATGAAAATCACTCACATGTGCCTAGTTTTATGGTCTACGAAGGAAGAAATTTATGTCCATTACCAGCTGAATATCTATGTACAAACCATTTAAACTCTCTTAGGCCTCAGTTTCCTCATTTATAAAACAGGGATAATAAAAGTCACTCTCTGGCCCATCTAATGGGTTTTTCATTCATGAGAGTGAAGAAAAGGGCAGGAAGAAGAATGGAACACAAAAAAAGTGGGGCTGGGCCAGGTCTGGAGGAAAGACCAAGAACACAATGATTGACGTGCGTAGCAGGTGAGATGGTGAAGAAAGGTGTTCTCCTCTCCACGTTGCTTAAAATTGCACAGTACACCTTTTAGTGGACATTGGAATTGGTTTGCTAAATTCAACTCATTGTAATTATATTTTTCCTGATTACAAATTTAACACATGCTGATAGGAAAAAAAATGAGAAAAAAATATTAAGTATAAATACAAACATTAAAAGAAACAACAGTCTTTTCACTATTGATATTTGGATGCTTCCTTCTCATTATTCATATATCTAATATTTTCATAATAAAGTTAGAATCATAATACATATTGAATTATGGGACCCAAGCTTTTTCAGTGTAATTTATGCATATTCAGGTGGTCCCTGACTTACAAGTTTTCAACTTTGCAGTGGTATGAAAGTGATCTTCATTCAGTGGAAATCTCCCCTCAAATTCTGGATGTTGATCTTTGCCGGGCCAGTGGTGTGTGGCTGGATACTCTGTGGTGACGCAGGGCACTGGCAGGGAGCCACAGCTCCCAGTCAGCTGCACTAACACACGGGTAAACAGTTGGCATTCACTGTGTGAGCTGACTTTGCCCAACTGTAGGCTAGTGTATAAGATAAGTGTTCTGAGCTCATTTCAGGCGGGCCAGGCTCTGCTAAAATGTTTGGTAGGTCAGGCATATTAAATGCATTTTTGACATAGGATATTTTCCATTTATGATCAGTTTATCTGGACGTAACCTCATTGTAAGTTGAGAAGTACCTGTGTATGTTTTTAGCTTTGCTTTTACAAAATATGAATCATATTGTGTATCAGGGTTTTCCAGAGAAACAGAATTATGTATATACATATTTATCAGATATATATGTGTATGTACATAATATATATGCGTACATATACATATATAGACACATATACATATATACATACATGTATATACATATTAAGCAATACATACACACACACACACATGTATATGAAGAGATTTAGTTCAAGGTGTTGGTTCACATGATTATGGAGGCTGGCAAGTTTAAAATCTGTAGTGCGGGTCTGCATGCTGGAAACTCAGGCAGGAGTTCATGCCATAGCTTTGAGGCAGGACTCTTTCTTCTCAGGGAAACCTGTTTTTGCTCAAAGGCCTGCAACTGATTAGATGAGGTTCACCTACATTACTGAGGGTGACCTCCTTAAAGTCCACTGATTATAGATGTCACCCACCTCTACAAAAGTCCCGCACAGCAACACCTAGTGTTTGATTAAATAACTGGGTACAGTAACCTAGCCAGGTTGACACACAAAACATCACATAGATATACCAGTTTTGTATTTTGATTTTTTTCACTTCACATGTCACAAATATTTTTTCATAGCATCAAACATTTTATAAGAACTTGATGTTTAATGACTACATTGTTTTTTTCACCAAATGGCTTTACCATGATTTATTTATAAAGTTTCCTGTTGTCAGATATTTAGGGTGTGTCCAGTTTTTCCTGTAGATGCAATATTGTGGTAAACATCTTTGGATGAATTTTCTTTTTATGTGTTTCTTGTTAGTCCCTAGAATATATCTTTAAGGGAAATTAGTGGGCCAAAAGTTAGGAAGATATTAAGGTTTTTGATACACGTTGCTAAATTTTCTCTAGGACATTGATTCTTAAGCTGTACTCCTTGCCATCTTTTGTGAGAAGTGCAGATTCTTGGACCTTACCCTAGACCTAATGAGTCAGAATTTGAATCTTAATAGATCCCTCATGTGACCTGTATCCACACTACAGCTTGATGGGTGCTGCCTCCCCACCCAAATTTGTACTGATTTATAATCTCACCATGCTCTGGTCTGAATGTTTATGTCCTCCCAAAATACGTCTGTTGAATTCCTGATGTCTGACGTGATGGTATTTGTAGGTGGGACCTTTGGGAGGCGCTTAAGTTATGAAGCGGAACCTTCAGGAATAGGATCCCTGAGAGATCCCTAGCCCTTTTCACTGCACGAGACACAGCAAGAAGGGGCTAGCTATGAAGGGAAGAGGGCTTGACCATGCTGGTGCCTTTATCTTGGACTTCCAGTGTCCAGAACTGGGAGAAATAATTTTCTGTTGCTTATAAGCTATCAAGTCTGTGGTATGTTGATATAGCTGCCCAAATGGACTAAGACATACCAGAAGTATACAGCAATAACTGTTTCATTTCACTCGCATCAAAACCGGGCATTATTTTCTTTTTCATCTTTAATTTGCTAGCCAAAAATGGTATTTTATTATTTTGATTTTTGTTCTATAACAAATTGATTGACTAGGCTGATGTCCATAGGAGTTCAATCAGGGAAAAGCTTTTATCCTCCAAACTTCGCCTTAAAACATGCTCTGTGACATCTCAGGTGGATATCACACAACTTTCTAGTCACTTCTGGCTATAAGGACAGTCTCCTTTCGGTAATCATGACTCACTTCCTAGGTATGAAGATCTAGTGCAGTCCGACATCAAGACTTCAGTTTCCCATCTAGTTCAGGCTCTTCCCCTCCTCCTTTCTCACCGCGTGACTCAGGCACCGGGCAGCAGGGCTGGGGGATGGGCGGGCCTGCTGCAGTCCTTCATTCTTTCTCTACTCCTTTCTCCTGTCTCTCTTATCTACAGCTGGGGCAGGAAGGAATATCATGAGAAGGACAAAAGTCTTCCAACATTGGTGCCATTGGTATCACAATGTCCGGACTGTTGCTGCCTTGCTGGCTCATTGCTTATGCTCCATATTTGGTTCTTCGGAGGCCCTGCCGGGGTTTTGGGAGACCCCTTCACTTCGGTGAGCCTGGAATCCGTGGTGCAATGGCCTCCTCATCACATTAAAGTAATGGCGCTCGGGACCGCTGTTGCTATTGCTCATTGAAAGGCACAATAATACCTCAGTTTCCCACAAATGGCAGCTGAGCGGACCGGACTGCCATCCTGTCTGAAATGTGTGTATCTGATTATTAGAACATGGAGAGATCAATTTCTTTGGAGGTGGGAACCATCTTTTTTCTTTTGTGAGGTTTATTTCCGAAGCCTCCATTCCACCTTGGATGTCTTCAGGAAAAATAGCGTGTAAGCAGTTTCTGCTGCAGGCTTTCTGCGTAGACCTGGGGGAAAGACATAGACATATAGATTGCTGTTCTTTGGAGTGGAAGCAGAAAGGAAATAAACCATGAAAGGATATTTTGAAATGATTATTTAAAACATGCTTGGTGAATCAAAAGTGTTTTCTGGCCAGCTTTTCGGGCTGTTTCCTAAAATCAGGAAACTGTAAATATTCACTTTGGGGGTTGGGAGAAGAGGGGATTGCTTACGCTTCAATTACAGGTCACAGTTCCCAATTTTTCTCCTCTTGGTCGCTTCTGGAACCCTCCCAGGTACTCCCAGCTGGCCCAGTGATCACACCACAGAGGGAAGCTGGGCATGCTCATGGCCTGCAGATGTTGGGTTCTCTCTGCATCACCCTCTTAAAGGCCCTTAGTATGAAAGCAATGCTTAACCCCCTCTGTGAACTTGGCTATATCACTTCATTTCCTCATTTACATAATTGAGGTTTGTTCATTAACAAATATGTAATAAATATGTATTGAGTGCCTACTATATGCCAAGTCCTATTTTAGAAGTTCTGGATGCAGAATGGAATAGGATAGAGATCTGAGTAATGAGGGAGGGCCAACTGTGTAAAGATATTGGGGACGAATATTCCAGAAGAAGGGGTCAGTAAGTGCAGCCACAGAAGTTCAAGGAACTGAAAGGAGGCCCACAGGGTTGAAGCATGGAGGTCAAGGAGAGGCTGGGAGGAAATGGGGCTGGGACTTGGGCCAAGACTAGATTCCACAGGACCTCACTGGGCCATCAGAAGTCTGTGAAGTTGTCCTAAGGACATATGGGAAGCCATTAGGAGATTTTAGCCTGTCAGCGACATGGTCTGGTTTATTAACAGTGCCAGCTTCATTGACCATTAACTACAATTAAATAAGATAATATATATAAGGTGCCTAGTGGTATGCCTCATACATAATAGGTGCTTGATGAGTAGTAATTATTATTTTCACATTTTGGAGAAAGAATGGTTATCTCCTAAAGTTTGACCTTAAATGATGAAGTTGGTAATAAACTGAATGATGGCATCTGTGTCCTAATCCGCGGAACCTGGAAATATGTCCCTTACATGGCAAGGGAGAATGAAGGGTGCAGATGGCATTAAGGTCACTAATCAGCTAACCTTAAAATAGGGAGAGTATCCGGGGGTCCAGTGTGATCACAAGGGTCCTTAAGAGTGAAAGAGGGAGGCAGAAGAGAGTCAGAGGGGGACATGACCATGGAAGAAAGAGAGATTCATCTTTACTTTGGAGATGGCATAAGGAGCTATAGACCAAGAAATGCAGGTGGCCACTAGAAGCTGCAAAAGCAAGGAACAGATTCTCCACTAAAACCTCCAGAAGGGAATGCAGCCCTTTCCACATCTCAATTTTACCCCAGTGAAACCCATTTCGACTTCTGACCACCAGAATTGTGAGATAATACATTTGCATTGTTTTAAGGCAATAAGTACGTGGTAATTTGTTATAGCCTCCATAGGAAATGAATACAAGAATTTTGCTGCAAATATTCTAAACTCCAGCTTAGAACATTCCAATATGACCTGTGACCCATGAATTTAAAAATCTGTTCATTATCTGGGGGTTGGTGTCTACTAACTTCTACTTGCCAGGCTACGCAAGATGTGATCTGTGCCTTAGGAGCTGACTGGCTGGGAGGAGACCTGCTGCTCCCTTCCATAGCCTCTAGGGTACCAAATTCCTTATGTGCCTCTAGGTGGTACACTGTAGCCTCTCAAGCACACTGGTGAAGTGAGTCATGCTTGTCACTTATCTGGGAGGGCAGAAGAAGCCACAGAGGTATTGTTAAGAGATTGGGCTCTCAGTCCCAGGACCTGGCTGGGAGATACGGGGACCACGGTGGGGGGACAGGGCGGGGAGGGCTGGGGGTGGCTATTGACTTGTACCGGCCTTGGACCCTACCTAAAATGCCTCTATCTGCCCTTTCCGAATCTTCAGGGCCCAGCCCGCAGGAAGCACTGCTGAGAGACTCGGCCCCTCTTCTGGGAGGGCCTCGCAGCCAGACCATGGCATCGCTTGGGCTGAGCTTTTTTCCCTTCACTAAGCATCGGTCCTGTCTGTGGAGGTGGCAGACAGGGAGCACCTGGACGCAGGCCCGGGCCAGGCACACTTTTAGGGGCTCAGCCATGCCCGTGGTTTGGTTGGCTGGGGCTGGATAGGAAGGGTTCCCATGCAAGGGCTTGTGCTTTATCCTTTTAGGGAAGTTGATTCTCTCTGGTTGCTCCTCCTCCTTTTGGAGACAAAATCTCAGCTGCGGAGGCCCAGAGCCTGCACCAGTCCATCCTTCACACTGTGGCTGCCAGAGGTTTGCTCCAACGCCAGCCCTGACCTAGTTCCCCCTCCTAGCCACTCCATGTATAGCTGTGGTTTCAAGTGTTCAAAAGAGAAAAAAAAAAACCCATCCGTACATAACCTTCTTTTTCAATGAAATATCAGTATATAAAACTGAAAGTCAGGCAGCAATAAAGTAGAATTAAGTCCTTTAGCATTCAGAACCTGGTATCAGACAGCCCTGGGATCAAGTCCAGGCTCTGTCACTTATATAACCTCAGGCGAGTTGCCTAACTGCTCTTGCCTCACTTCCCTGATCTGTACAATGAGGGGTGCTGACAGCACCTAGCCCATGGAGCCGTTGTGGAGATCGAATGTGATAAGCTACACAGAGTGCTTAGGGCGCCTGGCCGGGCGTGGATCGTCAGTAAATGTTGGTACCGCTGCTAGGGCACCAGTTGGTTTTTCTAAGTTCTCATTTATAATATTAATTTTCATAAAGCCCCTCAGGGACAATAGTTTGCCTGTTTGGAGGAACACAGAATCTTTTAAAATAAATTTTATTTTTCGAACAGTTTTAGATTTCCAGAAAAACTGTGAGGATGGTATCGAGAGTTTTCGTCTTACTTGAGTATGGCACATTTGTTACAATTAATGAACGAGTGTCGATACACAATCATTCACTAAGGTGCGTACTTTTTCAAGTTTTCTTAGTTTTTACGTAGTAATGCCCTTTTTCTATTTCCGGATTCTCTTCAGTACCGCATATTACATTTAGTTGTCACATCTCCTTAGGATCCTCTCGGCTGTGACAAGTTCTCAGACATTCCTTGTTTTTGATGACCTCGTCGGTTTTCCAGGGTACTGGAATTTTGGAGCATGCCTTTCTACTGGAATTTGCCTGATGTTCTTCTCCTGGTTAGACTGGAGTTGAATGCAGAAATCTGAAGTCAGTGGACCGTGGCTCGCTGCCACAGTTTCCTCTTAGCCTGAGTACTCATGAAATGAGACTCCGACGTCTGCAGGGAGCCTCAAGCAGTTTGGAAAATCACAGTGGAGAAGGTGAAGTCCATGTTCCTTAGTGTGGCCTACAAGGTCCTTCTCAGCCTGTGCTGCCCACTTCACCTGCCTCCTTGCCTGGCTGTGAGCACCCAGCTTCTCCACAGATTCTGAATAGGTCTGGGCTTTGGGGCCTGTCCATCCTTCTACCTGGAACGCTGCCACCTTCCTTTCTCTGCCTGGGTAACTCTTTGTCTCTAGGAAGACTCTAAGATCCTCCTCCCTGATCCCTTTCCCACTTTCGCTAAGGAGACTGCCACCGTCCCCACAGTTCCCACAAAACCTGGCAAATCTCTTTGTGTTGTCCTTTTTGGGTCACGTCTCTGCCTCTTTGTCTAGGCTGGCAGCTTCTTGAGAACAGGGACTGACCCATAGTCCTCTCTGTATTCTTCAGGCCCGACATGGGGCCTGGTACACAATAAGTGCTAAGAAAAGCTTGGTGAATGACTCTAATATTAGAGAGATGTGCTGGACCAGCCTTAAGGCAGAGCATGTTGCCTTTGTCCTAAGAACATGGGGTGCCCCAGTGGATGATGGTGGGCAGTGATGAATCCTTGGTTGGATCTTTAAAGGCCTCTTTCTCCCTGCCCCTAAGGGGTACGAGAACGTGGCGTGAACATGCAAAGGGCCACCAGGGGGCTCCAGGAAGCAGTTCACCAGCCCAGCCCCATAGGAGGGCTCGGGGTAGCCTTTACAGCAAGCCTTGGGTCCGCAGAACCCACAGAGAAAGTGTGTCACAAGAGAGGTCTGTTTTGCTACTAATGTGCCAGGCTCTGTAGCAAGGACAGGATGTACCAACCTGTTCTGAAAACATGTGTGGGCCCCGGGCAGTCTCTTTCCCCGCCGAGGTCTCTGCCCGCAGAAATCAGGACAAAAGATACTGATAACCAAGAAATAATATTTGCAGGACCAAATGATCTTGTTATATAGGCACCAGCAGACCTTCACTTCGTTCAGATTTTCCCATTTCTGCCTCCACTTCAGCGTTAATAGTTCTCTTTGGATCGGAAACTCTTAATGGATATTCCTAAAGCCAAAATTATCACTGAGAAGTAGGAGCCAAAATCTCAGGGCCCTTTTTTTTTCCTTTTTTAAAAATTCTGTGAGGAGGGGAAAAAATAGTTGAGTTAATTTGAGATAATAAAGCCTGAATTAGAAATTGTTCTCTGGGGTCAGTAACATGTATTATTTTGTTCTTGTAGCTGATATTATTCACAATAATAATAATAACGATAGATCTTATGTATCAGGTGCCTACTCCATGCCAGGTATTGGGGCGGAGATGCCTGCCTGGGCTACCCATTTGGCTTTAGGCATCCAAGGGGAATTTCAGCAGCCTAATCCCTGCCCGTTGGCCCTCACGGATATCAGCTCTGTTTCGTAGATAAGGAAACCGAGGCTCAGGCACATTATGTGATTTGGCAAGGCTGAAAATCAAATTCTGTGTGGCCTCAAGACCTGAACTCTTGTCAATCACCCAACTGCGCCCCAAAAGGATCTAAAAGAGTTGCCAATCATAAAACATGACTGTGCCCCAGGGAAAAGGAAGAGATAATCACACAAGACAGAATCCTATAGGCATTACAAGTAAACCCGTCATTAATAATAATGAAAAAGAATGATAATATCTTATTCTTCTGAGGTCATGAGCTTCCTAGTATTTGTGATAGACAAGAAAATACAGAGGGAATATCTGCTAGAATTTAATACTACTTGTATTAAAAAAACTCTTATAGTTTGTTTTAAACGTGAAGTTAAGATAGAAACTCAAAACTTCTATGTTTTGGGGGGTGGATTGCTTCTAAGGGTTGACCCATCCGTATGTGACCCTCCTGCACCCTCTTCTGTTTTGGACCCCTCAAGTGCGAAGGTGGTCAGTCTAGGTGCCCATTAGACAGGCTCCAGGAAGCTCCCACTGGTGGCTGCCCGTCCCCAAGTCTCTCCCCCACTCCATTTCTGAGGATGAGAATACTAAACGGTAGAGCCCAGAACCAAACTTGGAGAGCGCTCAAGCCCCCAGCTGAAAGACATTAATTGTCCGTGGACAGCTTTCTTAAATAGGAGAGAGTTTGTAACTGGAGAGCAAAGCAATTTCTGCAGAAAACAGTGACTAAGGGAGGCTGGGCAAAAACCTTGCACCCTTGTCCCACACAATAGCCGAAGTCCCTCTAGAGGCTGCCATGGATCTCAGGACCTGGTGTGCGGGCCAGGGCCTGGCCCTGGCCCTGGGGAACTGTAGGCACACAGTGGCCACACCTGGTACATCCTTGGCAAGTTCCTTTCACCACGCTCCTGGCCTCACCCCATGCCCGCGTGGAACTCTTAATTATTTTTCTTTGTCAAACCTTTGTCAGCAACTTCATCCCAAAAGAAGTGGTTTATTTTCCCTTTGGCAGTGCTTGTGACTGCAGTAAATAAGAGACTTACACTCCAGTTTTAAAATTAAAGCAGAGAAGCTAGAGATGCCAGTGAGGAGGTATTTACATTTGACAGCAGTGCACTTCCCCAGTCAAAGATTCAACAGGCTTAGCTGGCTGTGTTGCGTGCAGACTCAGAAGCGTCTGAGTGGTTAAAAATGTTAAGGGGACTGAAACTCTTTGTCTTTTGCTTCAAGTTAGTGTTAAATAATGCTTCGGATTCTTTCATATTTTAGCACTTCTGGAAAAATTCAAGGCTCTAAAACCACAATTAAAATGTAGACATAAAAGAATTGCAAGATTAAATGAGTGAATGTATGAGAGAGCGTTAGGAGATGTTTACATAATGTTCTTTCTCAGCGCACAGTGCAGTGATTTGGCAGCGGGAGAAATGATCTTGACTTATGGCTGCCTAGAATTTCTTTGCTTTTGTGTGTGTGTGTGTGTGTATGTGTGTGTTTGTCCGCTAGTTTGTGTTTAGAAAGTGAAAATATATTCCAAGGAGTCCTTACAAACATTTGATCGTGTTTTCATGAGAAATGAAAGGAATTGTGAAAAGCAATTTTAAAAATGGAATTAGATTCTTAATGCTGCCTGGCCCGTGAAGCCCTCTGTGGGGTGGGAGAGGAGTTGTGTGGGGTGTGGCAGCCCTTGATAGCTGTGAACAAAACTCTCATTAGTGGGCCCGGGGGGCTTAAGCTGGCGAAGCTTTGCCACATGAAGGCTTTTCGGATAAGACATCTTCCCGCTGTCAGAGGATCTGATACCACAGATGAAAGAGCCTTGTTCTTTTCAGAATGTAAGGCTGGACACAGAAACGCACCTGGGCACTGGCAGGCTGGCTTAACCCTCTGCTTTCACCCCCATTCCCCACCCCATGCCACCGCACCCCCTTGATAAATTCATGCACCGAGCGGGCAGCAGGGCAGCCTCAAGGACTTCCGGACTTGGAAAGAGAGCTTACTTCGGACAAGTGAGCTGCTAGCTGCACTTACACAGATGGGTATTCGGGCGCTGGAAATACCCCTGAAGCACATTATAGGGCCCATGGGAGCAAAGATGGAATGAGGATTCCAACATGGCAGAGTGGGAAGAGAGTCAAGTTTTATGTGCAATGTGTCTAGCTTTCTCTTAGGCCTTTTGTTTCTGTAAATCATAGGAGAAAGTCATATTTTGACTTTTAAAATATACTGACCACTTTGATTATTAAGTGGCACTGCCCTCCCACCCCCACCCCCAGATGTGCTTTGATAATCCGGCAGCACGCCCTGATGTCATCAATACTTAAATTTATTTGGAAAGATGAGGAGAGTTTTAGTCAATGAGAAACAACAGTCAATGTTTACTCTCAAGGGGAATCAGCCTTTACATCATCTGCTCCTAACACATTTTCTGGACTGCAGTATATATTATCACAGACCTTAATTTGAGGCATAGATGTAAAATAATTTCATTTTGAAACATGGGGGTAGTAAAATTCAGCATTAACATGAGGAGTCGATAATTCAAACTTTTATTTGCTCTGATATCAAAGAGATACCTTTCTGCTCCCATCAGCCACAGGGAAAAAAGAAAGTATTAACATTTTGCTGATAATAGTACTTTTTTGGTCCAATTGAAGTTTTTGCTTAAAGAAAAAGCTTTGTAATTGCTTTGTTTGGTCTCTAAAATCCACAAGACTCCTGCATAGCTCCCTGGATCTTTGTGAAAAGACACACAGCCTCTCCAGCTTAGCTGCTGGCACGAATCTAGGCATGTCTTGATAGGGGCAGAAAGTTTGAAAACTTAGAACTGTTTATAATCTTCATTTGTTTGCCCTTCCTACATCTTAATGCCATGGTGAACTGGCAAAGAGGTGTAAAGTGGAATGACCGAGGGGGGATTTTCCCTCTTAGTGAAACTGATTGACTAGCCTATGTGACTAGCTTTGGAAAAATTTTCATCTGTAGAATAATTTTGACCATTATGAACATAAATGGTTTTGTCACCAGTTAGCAGGCAGATGGAGCATGTGTTTCACATTATTAATTCGAGGCAGCATTAGGGCTGTTTGAAGCAACTTTTAAGAAAGCAGACTCTCCACGACCCCATCTTGCTTCCAGTTCCACGGCAAAAGGCAGTGTGAAAACGGTCCAGGACTGTAGCACAGCCCCTTCTGATGGGAATGCTGGGCGACACGAACCTTGCCAAAAACTAATGGATCATTTACAGGAAATAAGAAGTTAAAGAGGAGGATGAGTCAGTAGACTTCAAAGCTAACCCATTTCCAGAGAACTTAAATAATGAATACCAAAAACTGAAGATTTCGCAGGCAGCTTCTACAGCTCCCTGCAGCTGGAGCCTTCGCCCAGCTCGGGTGCCGTCTACTTCCAGGAAGGGTCCCTGCTGCTTCAGGAAGGAGGAGGAGAGGAGGAGGAAGGAAGGGGAAAGCAAGAAGGAGGGAACGGAAAAGAAAGAAGGGAAGCAATTTTGAAAAGAAAGGGGAGGAAGAAGAATGGATGGAAGGGAGGGAGGAAGGATGGAAGCAGAGATGGTGGAGGAGCAGATAATAAGGGGGGATCAGAAAGTAGGTAGTTAAGTCTAATTTTGCGCAAATAATATTTAGTGTGGCAAGAATCCTCGTACATCTGTCATGTGGGTCTCTGTTTAGCAGATTACTGAAGTCAAAATAAAATTGTGTATCTTTTAAATGCCACTGAGTCATTTATGAGCTCACAGACAAGGGGTTTAAGGAGTTTTATTTTGGAACTACTTATAATGAAGAACTGTGTTTGAGAAAACCCAGGGCTGGTTCAGATTATAGGCGCAGAGCAAAGGTCTGTCACTTGAAGAAAACGTGTATATCATTGAAATAGCCTCGTTAGGGAGATTTATGCGTATCACAAAAAACATTTTGATCCAGTAATTCTACTTTTAGGAGTTTACTCTTAAGAAATAATTGGACAAGGGTGTAAACGCTGTGTAGATCACAGCGTTGTTCATACTTGTATAAACCTTGAAATAAACTATGTGTCTAATAAGAAACTGGTTAAATAAGTTACGGTATATCATATAATATATAGTGTTATATATTATATGTATATATGGTATAATGTGTACTATAACATCGTTAAAACACAATGTAGTTTTATGTGGTTGACACAGAATGAAATTTATAGTATATCTACTAAAACTTTTAAAGAGCATTTATATATATTTATATGTATATATTTGTAAAAATACATATCTGCATTTGCATTGAACAAAGTCTGGAAATGTAGACCTTGTATGTTAGCAGTGATTAAATCTGGGAGGTAGGGTTGGAGTGAGACTAATTTTTCTGTCTTCATTTTCTAATTTATTTTTTACCGAGAGTATGTATTACTTGCCTAATATTAAAAAAAGTGTTAGGAGAGGATTTTTCACTCCGAGAGAGGATTTGTTTAAGCTTTTTCTCCACAGAAAAGGGCCCAAGTTAAGTTTGTGTTTATAGAGCCCATCCCCATGTTGGGAGGGGAAAAAAAACTTTCCCAAATGTCAAAATCCTGTTTTTGGATTTTTTTGCTTCTAGGACCTAGCTTTCCTTCTCGCTTATAGCCTAACCTGAGTCTTCTGGGAGGGCTGGAACCCGCAGATACCCTTCTAAATGGGCGGCTCTGGGGTGGGGATGGAGCGGGCAGCCAGGCGCGTCGGGCCTGGTGGCAGCCACTCCTCCGGATTCGAGACCCCACCACTACCGGATTCTGATGGGAAATAACCCCAGGTCACCAAAGGCCAATTTGGTTGTTTTAAAAGACACTATGGGGTGGGGAGGAGAAATCATTTATTTCAAAGAAAACAAGTCCCAAAGTACAAGTCATTGGAAGGCTCCTGCTGATACATCTATCCCTCTGGGCCCTGAGGAAAATCAGGAAGTGAATTCCTGCCCCAGTTTCAGAAATTCTCCAAGGCAATTGGCACGGCCCTAGTGAGCGTCCAAGGTGGGAGTGCAGGCCGCCTACCTGGGCTCTTGTGTTTCGTGATAGGTGCTCCCCGGTCTCTGGCTGGGTGGCCGGGGCGTTGCCCCCGCAGTCTGGGCGTGCCGCAGGGCCCCAGCGGGCCCCAACCACAAGCCTCCCCTCTGGATCTTGCTCTCCTGTCTGCTTGGAGCCCTGGTGACCCCTGGGACCGGCTTCCCACTTTGGTTTTGTGTTCTCTTTGTTGGATCCAGCTGGTCTCATCCCTGGGCAGGATGGGTGTGGGAGGAGGACAAAGACAGTTGGGATTCTTCAGCTGGTGGGTCGTGGGCCTGAGGCAGAGCCGAGCTCCTCAGCCGTGCCAGCCACAGCCTCCCCCGCCCCTGGTTCACGACTGGGACATAAGCTCCAGTTCTGACTTGATCTGCAGCCAGCATGATGATTGCTTACTTCTGGGGAAGGCAACTGGACCTCACTGGAGCCAAATTTAATCTTTTTCCTGCCACCCACTGGCTTTGTGACTCAGGCAGTTCACTTAACCTCTCTGAACCATCCATAACATTTCAGTTCTGAGTTTTTCCTGGGTATCTCCCATGTATACAAGAGGTACACATTTTATTCAACTTCTGTTTTTCTCCTGTTACTATGTCTTTTATTATGGGAGCGGTCTCAGCCAAGAATCTAGAAAGACAGGGGGAATAATTATTTTTTTAAAAATAATTTTTATAAGCAAAACACTTTAAGAATTATGACTGATTTTATAAAAATTTTTGTCTGTTTTAATTGTATAATACATAATTACATTTCAATTTACATTTGAATGTACATTTGCTCCCCAAGCAGAAATCTAATATATGCTATTTACATATTAGCAAATCATTCTTTTTTTCTCACATAATTAATTGAAATTGAATAGCATTTCAAATGGGAAAAATAAGGACCTATATTTTATGAATATGTAAGATGTACAACAGAGTTAACTTGAAATAAAATTTATAATGCAATGTTTAATAAATAAAATAAAATATTAGCTTTTTGAGGGGTGGAGAGGAGTGTTGAAGAATAAATGCCATAACAGAGGAGAGTGCTTCAAATAGGACCATGCACACATAATAATAATAATTATTGTCGCCGCTGTGATAACTGACATTTATTGAACAGTACTTTGCGCCAGGCACTCTTATAAACAGTTTAGGTATAATAATTTACTTAATCATTACAATGGCCTCTGAGATAGGTACTAACTAGTCCCATTTACAGATAAGGAAATGGAGCCATGAAGAGATGGAAGAGCTTGTCCAGGTTAGTCAGTGAGTCATTGTAGTAGCCAGGCTGGGACAAAGGAGTTCTTTTGTTTTTTTAATTGTGGTAAAATACACACAACTTAAAATTTACCGTCTTAACCATTTACCATGTTTACAATCTTAACTGAGCTGTACACTTAGAACTTAAGTGTATGGTTCAGTAATGTTATGTACAGTCACATTGTTGTGCAACTGATCTCCTGAACTGTTTTCCTCTTACAAAACTGAAACTCTAGATCCATTAACAACTCCCCATGCCCCCTTCCCCCCATACTTGGAAATCACCCTCCTACTTTCC
>PVJD01014288.1:0-29778 GCA_004026545.1 Mormoops blainvillei | reverse complement strand
GTGGAAACTGGACTTGCCCTGACTTTGTACTCAACTGCCACTCCAGGAAGCACACAGTCTGCCAGGCTCAGCCAAAGAGTCCAGCGACAGCAGCATGGCCACCGCCACAGACTCACCTGAACGTTCACCCCTGCAGCTGCCGCAGGCCAGGTGTCCATGCGCTGGGTTTACTCCTCTCCGGGGAAACGCAAGATGAAATCGCCGCCCTTGCGGGACATTTTCCTGCTGCTTCCCTTAGTCTCCTGAAGAAGTCACTCCTGTTTCCCACAGGGGCCTGGCCACCCTCCCTCCAACTCTGGAGCTCACCCATGCCTGCCCTCGGCACCAGTGGCCACAACTGTCCAGTTGTCAGTTCTTAGAAGTGGGGCCCCGGGGCCTTACTCATTTCACTCCAGACCCTTAAAACTATTCCTGTTCTCAAGAAAGTGGTGGGCCTTAGTACGTACCCTCCTGTAAACGCATATGTCCACTGGGGACCTTGTAGACTGTGATTTTCATCCCAAGCTTTGGTGCTGTCTGCAGTGCCATTTCCTCCCTGCATTTTCCAAACCATAGTTCTAATCCTACCTGAAATAAATTCAGTAGACTGCACCAACAGTTTAAAAAAATGAAAGAGAATAAAGTGAAAAATAAGACTGCAAAGGTGAGGACTGTTGTGAGGTGCATTCTTTTTTATACTGATGTGTACAGGCACCCCCCCAAGTCAGTACTCAGTGTTAGGCAGGGAAGCAGTCCTGGGCAGCCCTGTAAACTGCCGCGGTGGGTCGAAGTCAAGAAAGCCGCTGAAGTAAAGAATGCCGGTATTCTGCACACACAGGCTGGTGCTTCTGGTGCCAAACCAAATCTCCCAGGCTGCACTCCTGATCTGAGCTGTGTCATCACCGCCAGCCCAGCCTCTGGCACGCCACACTGACGGCCCCCTCTCGCTGGCCCATCACTGGACCTGCGGCTGCTCGGCTCTGCCCAGGTCGCGCTCTCAGGCCGCTCTCTTTGCTCTCATTTGCACGCCCTCCTCTGCACTCTTCGCGCAGGCCCAGCAAGTGTTTCCAGGTTCCACTGTTTCCATCACCCTAACTCTCCAGCGGGCATCTGCCAGGTCCCCAGCGCACGCATGCGTCACCACCACCCAGCAGATGGCCCCAAAGCACCTCGGATACTGGAGCTGACCTGGCAGGAACTTCCTCCGGGGTGACTGCCCCCAGACAGAAACGGCAATCCCCCCACCCTCTTTCTAACCTCCACATACATTCTTCCACCAACGAGGGCTATAGATTTTCCCTCCAAATCCCTGTCTGTGTGGCCGCCAGCCCTTTCCCAGGGGGCTGGCTGTCACGGTCTCCTGTCCACAGAGCAGCCACAAAAACCTTCCTAACATTTGAATGTGGTCATTTCGCTCCTCTGCTGGAAGCCTCGCCCCGCCCCAGGGGCCCAGGGCTTTTGTTCAAAGTGAGACCTCTCTTGTTCTTCACCTCCCAGGTCCACACCTTCCCTGGCGCGGGGGGTGGGGTGGGGGCGGCCTCAGGTCCTCCCTCCACTTATGCCTGTTTAGGAGCCAAGAGCCCGACACACACGCACCGCACCAAGTCAGTACTCAGTGTTAGGCAGGGATGCGCACCCACGAACGGGACGTGGATGTGGGTGTGGGTGTGGGCGGAGGAGGGGACTCGGGCACGGAAACCCCTACCCTGGCGGAACGCGACACTCTGATTGCACGTTTCCCGCCGGCCCTCTCAGCCGAGCTCCGCGGCGGGGGCGGGACTTCCGGCGCGGCGCGGAAGCGGTATCGACTGGGGGTGAAGTTGGCGTCGCGCGGATGCTGGCTGCGCGGCACGTCGTGTGCGCCCTGTCCGGCGGCGTGGACAGCGCCGTGGCCGCGCTGCTGCTGAGGCGGAGAGGTGAGGCGGCGCCGTCTCGAGAGCCCCGCGTTCCTCATCCTCCGCCTGGCGTTCGGGGCGCGCACGGCCCAGCCCCCGCGTCCCGGGAGCCGTGAGGCCGCCACCCCGGCCGCCGACGCAGCGGGCGGCGAAGCGCCGTCTTCGGAGCCGCGCCGGCGCGTGGGTGCTGGACCCCAGGCGCCGCGCTGCGGGGACGGCGGCTGCGCAGCACGTGACTCGGGAGGCCACGCGCAGGCGCCCGGTAGAGGCCCTTGCTCTGCCGACCGTGCGCGGCCGCATCCCCAGTGGCCTTCCGCTCACTTAAGTGTCGTCTGTGGTCGTCGTTCAGCGGCTGGCAGACTTTTTTCCTGGAAAACACCAGCGTTTCCCGCAGACTCCTCCAGGGGCCCACGGTGGGGGGCCGAGGTCCCTTCCATCCAAGTGCTCCGCCCGCGGGGCTCTGCCCCCGGGAGGCCGCCTCCGCTGGGCGACAGTGGCGCAGCCTGTGCTGCGAGGCTCCTTGGGCGCCGGGCTCGCGGGATGCAGGGAGAAGCAGGGTTCCCGAGCCGGGGCCGGTTCTCTGGGAGATGCGGGCAACCCCCGCCGCACGTAGTTACCTCAAACTGGAGGGTTGAAGTGACGTCATGCCCGCCAAGGGTTCCCCCAGCGTCCATCACCGATTAGGCACCCCGAGCACATGAGTGGCTGGGAGTACATAATCATTAACAATTGTAGCTTTTATGAGAGGTACGATAACAAAAATGCTAAATAAAATTAGAGGCGAACTGAGCGTTTATAACCTTAAGACGGGGAAGGAAAGCATCACAGAGGTGGTTGTGTTTGAGCTGAGACTCGAGGGAAGAGGAGGGCTTCACCGAGCAAAGCATTGCAGCGCGCGGTGAAAGTGCTGCCGGGGCAATGAGAACGCCAGCGCAGGCGGGTGTGTTGGGGGGCCCGGCGGAGGGCAGTGGGAGCAGGGGGCGGAGGAGCAAGCCGGGCCCTGGTATGGAGGATGTTACACATGTTACATTGCTTTCAGAGAGAGGAAGGGGGAGAGAAGCATCGATTGGTTGCCTCCCATACACACCCTGGCTGGTGACCCAAGCGCCCAGATCGGGATGGGGGATAGAGGATCCAACCTGCAACCTTTCTGTTGTGGGATGACCCTCCACCGAACTGAGCCACACCGGCCAGGACAAAGAGTAGATTTTAAACCTCTGTGTGGAGTCGTTATTCATTCTACAAGCACATGAAGCTCCTGTCCTGGGCGCTGCCAGGCGGTGGGGACACAGGGTTCTGTGAGACTGGGTCAGGCGCTTGGGACCCAGAGGCCAGGGCCTGATGCCCTGCTGGGGTGGGGCGGTCTTGCAAATGGGACCTTTTATTTTGGCAGAGCTTTGTCATTGAATCTGCGTTCCTTGGAGTACTGTATGAAACCATTTATAGTCTAATCCATACACTGAGCCTGCTTGGGAGAAACAGATTTCTCACACGGGGAGGTGCCCGCGGAGCTCACTAAGATGGTCCCTTGCTGATGTTTGGTCGGGTAGTTTGTCACAACAGAAAAGGGAAAATAGGCCATGAAGTACACATAGGTAGTACAACTCTGATAATGAAACGGCCGAAATCTTCATTGTCTTGATGTCTGAGGACTTAGACTCTAAGTCTTAGATGGTGATTGGAAGTAACTTCAAGTGAGTTTACTCTTTTGATAACTGAAAGGTGTCTTTTATTTGCTTTGAAAAATTGTATTGAGTTTCTGCTCTTTACTCATTTAGCAACACGGGGCAGGGGGGTCACGAAGGTGAAACACTACATGTTGCTCACATCTCGGAGACACAGGCAAACAATTTCAGTGCAACAATGTGTTGTGAGGATGGAGGCCTACAAAGTGCTGCAGGAGTGGAGGGAGGGAGCATCTAGCCTGGCAGGGAGTGCCCCGCATGCCTTGCGCTGGGGCGTGAATGGGCTCTGAAGGCAAAGCTGGGACTGCCAAGCGCAGCCGCACACGGGCACAGGGCGCAGAGGCCCGCCCATCCCCCAAGGCTCACTTTGCCTGTTCGCTTTCTCCCTCCCCCAGGTTACCAAGTGACAGGGGTTTTTATGAAGAACTGGGACTCGCTGGAGGAACAAGGAGTTTGCACTGCTGACAAAGACTGCGAAGATGCGTACAGAGTCTGCCAAATCTTAGACATCCCTTTCCATCACGTGTCCTACGTGAAGGAGTACTGGAACGATGTGTTCAGGTGAGCGAGGGCGCCCCGGGCCCTGTCCGAGGGGAGGGTCACCCGGCCGCCGGTCCGACCTGCAGCAGCACTCCTGGGCAGTGGCCCCAAAGACCGAGCTGGGAGGCTGCGGCCGCCCTCGGGAGCTCTCTGTTGGAGGCCGGGCCTGCGTCCCAGGGGACCCCAGCTCTTATTCCTGTTGCTGTCACCTGCCAGAAGTCTCTCTGATTCTCCCTGAACTTTGAGACATGTCTGCTGCCAGCTCGGTGTGGGGAGCGAAGTCCGAGGCCTCCCCGGAAGGTGCCCCCGGCGAGCCTCCGGGCTCTTGCAGGTCGGCGATGAGGGGCTTCTGAGCACAAGAGCTAGCAATCCACTCCTGTGCCTTCTGAAAACAAGAGAAGAAACACACACACACACACACACACACACACACACACACACACATTAAAAACCTAACAGCCTCCTGACAGCACTAAGTGCTTACTCTGCACTAGGCGCTGTGCCGCGTTTGGGAACAAGCAGATGCGTAAACCTCGGTCCCATTCTGTAGTGGATTTGCAGTTTAGTTTGGAGGAGAAGACTGTCTTCATACGAGGAAGTGGGGAGTGACAAGTGGGAGGACCAGAGAGTGACAAAAAGCTGCGGGTTCTGTGAGGGAAAGGTGTGTCGTAGAGAGTGGACAGGAACCTTCAGCGAAGAGGTCAGGCTTGACCTGCCCTTGAAATCGCCAAGGGGAAGGGAGACGTAGTAAATGGGATGGCGTGAGCAGTGGTGCAGAGTAGTGCCTGCTGTTCATTTCCGGACTGTTGGAAAACGTGGCTGGTGCTTGTCGCTGCCGAGGAAGGGCGCCGAGGGCTGCAGTGCGGTGGGCCTGAGCCAGCTGGGTGCTTGGGTGGCCATTGGGGCCTCCGAGGGGGACTTATGCGTGCAGCCCTGAGTTATGCGTCCGGGTCAGAAAGTCCCTGGGTTCAGTCCTGGTTCTGCCACCTACTGTGGGACCCTGGGCAATTTACATGACTTTCTAAGCCTCGGTTTTCTCATCCTTTAAACGGGGACAGTACCTTCTTGAGGTTATTATAAGACTTAAATGAGATTATGAGCTCTAAGCACAGTGTCTGGTATATTACCAAGTAATACACGCAGCTTTCGTTGTTTCCACTGTTGAAAAGATGAGCCCTGGCTGGCGTGGCCCAGTGGACTGAGTGCCGGCCTGTGAACCAAAGGGTTGCCCATTCGATTCCCAGTCGGGGCACATGCCTGGGCGGTGGTGGCCCAGGTCCCCAGTGGGGGGCGCTCGAGAGTCAACCACACATTAATGTTTTCCTATCTTTCTTCCTCTTCTGTCTCTCTAAAAATAAATAGAATCTTTAAAAAAATGAAAGTAAAAAAGTAAAAAGATGAGCCTGGCAGCTGGGTGCAGGGTAAGTTAAGGAGAAGCAGCCTGGCAGGGAAGCTGAGGACACGCGTCCGCTGGGGATTTGGGACAACGCGGGAGGAGGGGACGGGGAGCGGCAGCGAGGACTGGCTGGGACAGGTCCCGAGAGGGCAGGTCTGCTGGGCAGCACGCGGCAGGCCGAAGGATCAGGAGGGCGCTGTTCGTACCTGGACCGGGCCTGCGATGCGACCCAGGGCTGCGGCCCTGGGATACAGCTCTGGAAGCTGCGCTTTATTTAACAAGCACGTCAGGTAACTGATGGTGGGAGCCCTCCAGGTTTTCCCTAGGGAACCAGTGAGGCGGGGCTGGGTTCCTGAGTGTAGCAGGCGTGAGAAAGAGCAGGAGTCAGTGATGAGGTCGAGATCAAGTCTGGGTGGGTGGGGACAGCTGGTGGGGGGCATTCCCTAGAGCACGGCTTTGGGATGATAGCCAGAAATGCAGGTGACTTGGAACTTTGCCCTCCACTGCTGCGTTTCGAAGGCTGACTCCCCTCTGACCGGGGACCTAGCCAGTGGAGTGGCTTGTCCCAAGTCCTCGGCGGGTTAGGAGCAAGTGTTGGCTTAGAGCCCAGGTGTCCCTGTGCATCGCTGCCCCTGCACTGAGCCTTGGGAGGAAGGGAGCGAGCGGCCGAGTATGTCGCTCATCTCTACCGCCACCTCGGAGCTCGTGGGCTCTGACTGGCTGCCCTCTGGCCTACCTCAGCCGCTGCCTGTGGGCCCGTCACTGTGCTCTGAATGCTCATGGCTCTGATGGTGCTCTCTGGCGCGGGCTCCCCTGACTCCTGTCGCTGGAGACCCCTTGTCCTCCGTGGGTCAGAGGCCAGCCATTCCACCCAGTTGCCGCCTCCCTCACAAGCGCAGGCGAGACTCCTCTCCTGCACCAGACAGTTGCCTGCTGACACCTCTGCCCTTGTGCCCTTGTGCCCTTGAGGAAGTGGGTCCCAGAGTGTGCTTTCCAAAACAGGGTAAACGTACAGCCTCTTCAGCATCCATTCAGTGCTCGTTGTGTAGACAAAGTTTGGGGGAATACGGGCATTCAGAGTGAGTAAAACAGGGATTCTACCTTAAGTAGCTTGCAGTTTAATGACAGCTACCTAACAGTCAAAAAAGGAGACAGTGCAGTAATAGCAGGTGGTGTTGAAAGTGAGACGCAGCAGGAGTCTCGTGCACTGCTGGGCGTGGGGGTGGGGGGAGCGCAGTGGGGGCACAGCCTGCTGAAACCACAGACGCACGTGACCTGGGACCCTGTCAGTCTTCATCTCTTTTCATGCTGCAACCCTGCTGATCAGCGTTGTGTTTTTTAACCCTCTTCAATCAATGGAGAGCTTTAGTTTCAGTGGAAAATGTGATCGCATACATTAGAAAACTATGCACTTCTGAACTCCCGAAGCAGTCGTCAAACCCCCCTGAGTGCATAGTCTAACGCCGTGAAAGTCTTGCTCGGTCCGCCCTCTCCCACGTCCAGCCATTCCCCGGGGCCGAGACCCGCCCGGTTGGGGCGCCTGACCCATAGTGAGCGCCAGGCGGGTGCCGGCCTCAGGGGCCTGGTGCCACATTGGGAAAGTGACCCGGGCTCCCAGGCTGCAATTGTGGGCTGGTTGGTGGAGCCCCTGTGGAAACCAGTGCCAAGCCTGCACTGATTCTGCGGCCCCTGTGGGGGGCGTCAGGAAGCAGGCCAGTAAGTGTCACACCCGCACTCCTGTGAGCCTGCGTGTCGGGGCGACGGTCGGAGCGCCACCGTTTTTACCCAGGCCCCAGTTATCAGAGGCTCGGGAGGGAGGTGCGGCGGCTTTAAACAAACGTTTGATGAGAGCACTGAAAATCGCCGTGTACCGAAGCTGTCCTGTTTTGTAGAAAATGATAGTTTTGGTGAGGCAAGGAGAAACACTGAACAACTAGTTTTTTATCTCATGTATTTTTTGAGGACGCTTTCACACTTAGAAGTGAAAAGTGTTTTCCTTTTCTTCCAGTGATTTTCTGAGTGAATACGAGAAAGGAAGGACTCCCAACCCAGACATCATCTGCAACAAGCATATCAAATTCAGTTGTTTTTTTAATTATGCTCTGAATAATCTTGGTAAGTAATTCGGATTGTTGTCATCTGTTTTTTAGTAAAAGGCATAAGATTTGCAGACATTGCCAGAATCCAAAACCATGTAAACAGTTTCCTCTTTCAGAAGGAAAGGAAACAGTGAAAACGATAGTATTTTGCATTTCTCTGAATTAGAAAACTTCCCGGTGATGCACAGATGGCAGGGTCACTGGGAGGAGAGGCCTCCTCCCAGGGACCACGCAAGTGGGAGGGGACAGGCACAGTCCATTTGGGAGAACCCCCCTCACAGAGTCCTGTGGGGGAGGTGTGCTGAGTCACTGGCCGGGGCTGAGAGGGCCCCGGCCCACCTGCAGGTTCAGCCCCTCCAGAGGTGGCCACAGTCGGCGGAAGTCGCAGGCGCCCTGCTGGGACCTTTCCTCGCTCCCCAAGGAGGGCCTGCCTTTTCCCGAGAGCCGACCTGTGTCTGTGCCTGATCCCCATCCCGGGTCCCTATGCCGTTGCCCTGGTCTGAGTCCACGTCTTCACGGCCCGTTTTCAAAGCCCTCCGTGCGGTCAGGGCCCCGCTGCCGCTGCAGCGTGCCTGAGATTTTGTCCCTAAGTTTCTGCTTTCTCGTTTCCCTCTGCCTGTGGGGACCTCCCTGTCCCCGATGCCACCCGTCCCCGGTGCCACCTTGCTCACCTAGACTACCGCTTTGGTGCCCGTTGCTAGGCTGTACTGAAGTCCAGGTCCTGTGTCCTGTCTCCTGCTGGTGGGGTCACCAGGAAGAGCTCCCGAATCTCCGGTGCTGGCCTTCCACTTTGTTCCGTCCCATTGCAGCTCCTCCTGCCACGTCTGGCCACGTGCCAGTGGCCCAGTGGTACCACAGCACCGTCAACCCCTGTGCTGTAAGCACCTGCTTGGCTGAGGTCGGGACAGAGACGGCTTGCAGATGTGACGTACAAGCCGAGAGGAGGATGATGAAAAGTTGACTCGTGGAGTTAGATAGTGAAAAAATGCCCACAAAGAATAAAAAAGTCTTAACAAATTCAAACATTGGACTGACTCCAGAAACACTAGCTGAGTAGGGCTAAGTGCTTCGCAGTTTCAGTACTTAACGTTCCCAGTACCAGACGTGTATGACCTGGAGCCGTGAGCTGCCGGAGCCAACCGGGAGCCCCAGCCTGCGTCCCCATCCAAGCCCGTGCAGCCTGAGCGCACCCTGTGGTCACAGAGCATCTGAGGAGGGAGGCCCCGCTGTGGTCTGCCCTGGAAAAAGAGTTACAGTTCCAGCTTATTCAGGAAAGAGTGACAGGCTCGGGGAGTGTGAATCGAGTTTGAGCCGATGACTGCACCTGTGCCATCTGGTGGGCTGTCATCACAGCAAAGCTCAAGTGTATGACCGCAGGGGCGGGCCTACCTCGTGCAGAAGAGAGGTTGCGCCCCCAAAGAGAGGTCACACCTGGGAGGTACAGGCAGCTGTGCAGGAGGGGAGTGCTTGCTTGCCTTTGGAGAGCATGGAGCACCCTGTCGCCCTGGCAGAGAGCCCCAGGTGGCCGTCTGTCAGGGACCCTTTGGAAGGAGCTTCTGCAGTCCGTCTGAACCTACTGCACGAGCGGCATGGCACGGACTGAAACATGAAAGCTAGACTCCCGGAATCTCGGGCCTCCCGGTGACCATGCTTTAGGGAGACTGACTCTGTTAGAGGGTCAGCCAGGGCGGGGCAGTGTGCCCCTGACCGCCCCCCCTTCAGGGTGCCCCTCCGCCTGAAGTTCATTCTTCTGGGTCTGGCTTTCCACTGAGCTAGTCTGGGCACGTGCGGGTCTTCCAACGCTGAATAGCTGACATCTCACGAGGAGAGCGGGCGCCGCGGCAGGCTCTCGCACTCTTTGCAGAAGGCAAAAGGGAAATCGGACATGCTGGGTGGCCCTTCCCTGCAATAAAAATGACACGGGGTGGGCAAAAGGGGGTTTACAGCAGTGAGTATGCAAAACAGTTTAATCTCGTATTCTTTATTATTGTTAGCCTACCTTTGCCCACCCTGTCCATATTTAACGAAAAAATTGTAAACTACGGAACAGCAAAAAGAGGACTGTGAATCAAAGGAACAGGCTTTAGAATATTTTTCATCTTCTTCTGTACATTAAAAATAATAGGATCCCAGTATTATGTACTTTTATCTGAGGCCGTAAGCATTTTTCCGTGTCATGCACGTGTCTCTAAGTGGCGCTGGCATTGCTGCCGGAGCATTTTAATTTGCTCCCTGCAGGGGAGGCAGAGGCAGGTGTGCAGTCGTGAGTATGTGAAACAGCTTATTCTCGTGTTGTTATTTATTAATTAATGAAGTCTTTACATTGCAACTGTACGCCTACTTTTGCCTGCCCCTGCATCGTCCTGGTGTTAAACATTTTGGTTGTGTTCAGTTTTTCCTTAGTAATACAGGAAACACTAAAATGCATTCTATGCACTTAAATCTGTGTGTGCATGTCTCTTTCCTTAAGCTGGAATGAGTGGATGGAAAGATAGTTACTTTTGAAAGGCCTTTAAAGACACAATAAAACCTTGTAGCGATGTTTTATCACTTTAAATGAGAATGAGTGGGACGGGTTGGTGAACCCAGGTCAGAAACCCGACCCTTGTGTTTCACAACCACACAGGAGCAGATGCGGTTGCCACAGGTCACTATGCAAGAACTTCCCTGGAAGATGAGGAAGTCTTTCAGCAGAAGCACATCAAGAAGCCGGAAGGGCTTTTCAGAAACCGATTTGAGGTTAGAAATGGTAAGTAAAAGTGCCCAGATCAGAGCTCGTTGTTTGTGAACAAGCAAAATCTTTTGAAGAACGACAGTGGGTTGCTCTGCGAGCAAACCTGCCAGACTCCTGTCTGCTCCAGACGAGCCAGTCCGTCTCGGCTTCCTGTGTGACAAAGCCTGGGTACTGGGAGGCCCTCGCCTCAGGGGCCTGTGGCAGCCGGCCAGGGCTGGGGTGGCGAAGCTAAGTGCGTTGCCTTCTTCTAGACACTGTGTGTTGGTGATTTCTGGTCCCCCAACGTCTGAGGAAATATTTGACGATAGCCCTTGGAGTGCCACAGGCCGTTACTTCCTCTCAAGGTGTTGCGGGCCTGAGACTGTGTGTCCTTGAGTGTGACCTGGCTGTCACAGCACCGGCCTGATGGCCAGGCCTGGATCTGTGTTTGCAAATTAGTTTATCAATGTCAAAGGGGCAGAGTTGCCCATTCCTAGACAAACATAAATGCCAGACAGCGAGCTGGGAAGCTGCTGGCTTGTCCCCACACACACCTGTATGTGGGATAGAAGAGTTCACGTCAGCCTCAGTGACGGACAGAAGGGGCTGGGAGCCGTGTCTCTGCGAGGCGCGTCCGTACCTCGCCACTCCCGCCCCGCCCCAGGCTTCCCATGCACGCGTGCGCTTCCCTCCTCTTCGCGGGGTTGGGAGGTGTGCCCCATCCTGCGTCACAGATGAGGAAAGGAGGCTTGGGTGACACCGTCCGACTTGGCGCCTCTGCTGGCAGACCTGGCTCTTGGCCCAGGGCCACGCGTCTCCCGGGCTGTCTGCTGACCGGGCCAGCTGGGTGCTGTCTGCTCCATCCCCAGCCGGTATGCAGGCTGCAGCCGCGTCGTGCGCCCTGCACTCTGTCACAGGGGTCCTGAGTGGCGGCAGTCCCTTAGCTGCCCGTTGTCTTCGCTGTCCCCAGTCCCCACTTCCCACGGCATAGGGTGCACGCTGCTCCCCAGGGCTCCGGGCTGTCGGCTGCTACGTCGACCTTGGGGCTTCTGCGGCCCTGACCGGGAGAGATGACAGGTCCCTAGCTTTTCTCCAGGTGCTGCCTGTCACACCCCTGGGCACCTCCCACCCAGGGGACCCTCCACCTGGGGAAGACAGGGCTTTGAGCTTGGAGTCCTGCCACCCGGAAGCTCCCAGCAGAGCTCCCCCAGGAAACCTGGGCTTCAGAAGCCTCAGGGACGGAGGGCTGTTTGCACACTGACCGTGCTGCCCGTCACCCACCGGGACGTGCTTTGCCTCGCAGAGCTGCCCAGGCCCCACGCAGGCCGTGGTCTCCGAGACTCCCTGCCCGTATCACGCGCGTCTGGCTAAGTTCTGTGCGGTGGTTCTAGGGATGCCACACCGCTTTTGTTTTCGGTGTGATTTTAGGCACTAAGGCTTTTTGTTCTACTCGAACTCCGTTGCCCTGGAGACCCAGACTAGGGCCTCCTGGCCAGGGCCCCTGGGGGGAGCGCATGGGGTGGCAGAGTGCCCAGCCCCTCGGTTACTGGCCCCCTGCCGGGACCCCCTCGCCTGTGCAGGTGGTGGCGGCGGCGTCGCAGGGCCCAAAGGAGTGAAGGTGGGAGCAGAGCCCCTGGCATGAGCCGCCTCCCCCAGTGCTGCCGCCTGTCCGTGGGCCTTCTGTGCTCAGAGCAGTGAACTTTGAGCCTGTTTCACGGTAACTCGGAGCTACGAGAAGAGGCAGCTTGCTGTCAGTATGCTGAGGCTTCCGTACACACGTCGCTTGATGGGATTCAGTTTTGAAACTAGAAGCGTTGGTCGTGACTCTGCCTCGCGACCGGCCGAACTCTGGCTTTCGCCTTTCGCCTGGCCGCTGCCTTGCGTCTGAGAAGCGGTGGACGGAAGTTCAGGTGACTGGGCGCGGGTTCCCGCCGGGCCAGCCCTGCCCGCACCATCTGGGCAGTCACTTCGGTTATCTGAGCCCCAGTGTCCTCGCCTGTGAAACAGGGACGACTCTGCCCACACTGCGCACGTGAGAACCAGCGGCGGGGCCACGGGTGGAGAGCATGCGCTGCACAGAGAGCACGGCACGCGCGGGGGGCGAGCTGAGTGCAGGGCATCGAGGCTTCTCTTAGCGGGGGTACGTGAAATGCTGAAGGAGGACGCAACGCCGAGACCACACTCATTTATTTCCATCGGTCGCTGGACTTCCCAGTGGGGACCTGACAGTGGCAGTCACGGAAATGCTGTCCTGTGCTGGGCAGGACCGCTCTGACCCGGAGGGGAAGCCGGGGCCGCTTCTCTGAATCCGAGTCACGCAGCCAGATCAGTCTCGCCTGTGCACCGTCACCCTGAAGTAGACATGGGCCTCGCCCTAAACCAGAGAGTAGCAGCGAAACTGCGGAGGGGCAGCTGACAAGCGTGTTCATCCGGAGAGAGAAGGGGGGTGACGACACGTGCTGCCGAGGAGCGGTCTTTCCGGGTGCGAGCCCGGGGCGTGGCGCGGCTCCGCACCCCCGAGGCTGTCGGGGCTGCAGGTTGTCCTCTTGTTCACTCCTCCCATCTTGGCCAAATTCATTTCAAAGTTTTCTTTTTTAATGGGTGTTTCATCTTTGAATATTTGACCATCTAAAGCATGAACTGGAATAAATTTCTTTAGCGTGGAAAGTCGCCCGCCCTGTGTTGTTTCTTTAACAGCAGGCGAGTCAGGACTGAGTCGCACTCTTGCGCTGACTGCAGGGACCCTGGTCCCCCGCCTGCGGTCGGGGCTGGGCTCGCTCCCCGCCGGGCCGGGTGGTCTGTGAGCAGCGTGAGGGTGCCGTTCGGAGCCAAGTGCGGCCATTCTCATTCCTGCAACATCTTTTGTTCTCTACTCTCGGCAGCGGTAAAGCTTCTGCAAGCAGCTGACAGCTTTAAAGACCAGACCTTCTTTCTCAGCCAGGTTTCCCAGGAGGCCCTGAGGAGAACCCTCTTTCCCCTGGGGGGATTAACGAAAGATTTTGTAAAGAAAATAGCTGCTGAGAATAGACTTCATCATGTGCTTCAGAAAAAGGAGGTAGGAGTGGTGGTGGGGGGGGGCTTTGTCCCTGCGCCAGGGCCTGGGAGGAGGGAGGCCTGTGGCCACCGCCCCTGGGGCTGGTCCCGCCCACAGTCAGAAAGCGGCTAAGCTGGGCATCTCCCTCCTGCCCTACTTGGTCCCTCGGGGTGGGCAGCTTCCCCAGCGGCCTTGGTAGTTCTTTGGGGTGCTCTTGGCCCAGCCGCCAGAGGGCGCTGGGCAGTGAGGACTGCGCAGCAAGCGCTCCGGCGAGGGGGCTGTTTAGCCCGCACAGACTCGTTTCCATCTCCGGCCTCGGGTGCAGGGACACCCGGCAGACTGACGCTCCTCCCGGAGCTCGGGGTACAGCAAGGGCTCGCGGTTTGGGGGAGACGCCCCGTGAGCATAGGGAGAGTGTGTGAGAGGAAGCAGCGGTGTGCTGTGGGGTAGACGGAGGAGTGGAAACACTGAGAAAGGCCACCGAGGAAATGACCTGTAGCCCAAGGCCTAGAGGGTGAGTGGGATTTAGTGTCCTGTGGACAGCTGGGGACACACTCCAGGAGTGACGGGCAGGCGCAAAGGCTGTGAGGGCAGGAAGCCGGTGCGCTGGTGGGATTTAGGAAAAGCCAGCACAGTGGGGCTTGGTGCCTGAGGGTGCGATGACCCAAGCCAGCCCGGCCGCCCCCGTGTGGCCAGTCAGCTCCGGCCGTTGACATGCTTGCTGAGGTGGCTTTTACTAGAGCCACCACTTCACGTCGGTCTTCCTGGGAACACGCTCTGACTTTGTCAGCGAGTCCTGCTCCGCCTGCCCCCTGACCCCCACCATCAGTTCTGTTCCCCTCTTCCCCGTTGTGTTTCGGAGTGTGACTCCGGTAGGAGCCAAGGGAGCCACCCTCCTGGGACCCATGTTCTAGAGACACAAACTAAGGATAAACGGCAAAGCCGCGTGCCGAGGGCGGGGCTGAGAAGAGCTCGTCCCTGCTAGAGCAGGCCGCTGTGAGGACAGTAGCCCCTCCCGCGGTTGCTCCCGAGGGAGCTCCGGCAGCCGGCCTGGCTCTTCCGCTGGCCGTTGCTGCGCTGGTCCCTGTCCCCTGAGACTCGTGGGCAGTGACGTGAAGGCTTGAGCAACTTTAGTTTTTTTCCTGGGTAGCTGGCCCGATGTCTGTGACGCAGGGGCCAGACCCTGCTGGGCGTGGACGTGGCTTACTTAGCCGGCATGGTCACGCATCAGGGACCATAAGCACATCGGCAACCCGGGGCCCCTGGGTCTGGGTGTGCCGTGTGACCCGTGTCCGGGCGCTGCAGGTGGAGGCCGGCCCTGGGCTCAACGTGAGGCTCAGGGCAGGAGGGGCCCGCGCACCTGAGCGGAGCGGGCGCGCCGTGGGAGGCGGGCCCCTGCCCGCACTCAGCTCACAGCCGTCCTCCCTCCTTCCAGAGCATGGGCGTCTGCTTCGTTGGCAAGAGAAATTTTGAAAACTTCATCCTCCAGGTGAGTGCTGTCATGTGCAGGGCTGGAGCCGTGTCTGTGCCCCGGACGTGGGTCAAGCAGTAACGGAGCGTTTGTTTTCCAGTATTTACAGCCGCGGCCTGGGAAGTTCATTTCTATAGAAGACAATAAAGTTCTGGGAACACACAAAGGTGAGACTCAGCCTCTGGCTGCTTTTTGTTGTAAACCCCGAGTTGTGGGGCGCGGGGCAGCCGGAGAGTCTAGACTGGGGCCCGCTGCCCCGTATACATTCACCCAGGAGTCAGACGGCGGGAACGGCGAGGTGCGATAGAAGCTTCGACGTGGGATTTTTGCGTTTCAGGATGAGGCACCCCTTTAAGTATGGCAGCTAATTAAAAGGGACTCCGTCCGATCCAAAAAGACACGTTTCTTTGTGTTATGGGTTAAGTCCGTCAATAGAACTCTGTGCTCACTATGTAGAGAAAATACTAGGCTACAGGAAGGGACTTAGGGGCTTCATGCCTGGGGACAGCGTGGAGCGACAGCATCAGGGTGGCAGGTGCTGCCCCTGCATTGGCAGGCATGGGGCCGGGGCACCGTGAGGCTCCAGGGACCGGCAGGGGGAGGGCCAGGGCGGAGGTGGGTCGGGTACAGGGCTTGCGGCCCGGTGGGAGGCCGGAGGCTGGGTCGGTGAGTGGCGGGGCTGTGACCCTGGGGCCTGGTGCCCAGAAAAGCCCCACCCCGACGTGCATCTGACTGGCCGGAAGGACAGGGCTGCCACTCGAAGCAGACAGCCCCGTAGGTGAGCTGGTCTGTGGATCCCCCACCTCAGGTCAGGCGGGTGGCCTCCCCTGGGGAGCGGGACCTAGATGTCCCAGCTCCCAGAGGGCTGGGCTTTCCTAGGCGGGAGGAGGAGGCCGCCTTGCTGGGGACAGAACTGCCGGTGCTCCCCACCCATCGTGGCTCCAGCTGTATTGAAGGGGGCAGCCGAGACTCCCGCGGCGGCCGGTGCCTGCTCGTGGTCCTGGGGCATCAGGGGTGGGGTGGAGGGGTGGCCTTGCCATCGGGTCTTGTGGTGTCTGTTGTGGGAGGGGGGCACCGAGGTAGTCCTGGCCCCGCTGTGCTTAGTGCGTGGGTTAGGGGCACAGCTGTGAAACCCATAGCTGCATCGGGCTCTGCAAGAAGGGCCTCATGGGCTCCGACGGCACGCAGCCCACCTTCCGAAGGAGTCGTCCCTACCGCTTGTGGGCCCGCAGTTGCTCCTAGTGGGGAGCAGGGCACCCAGGCCAGATGAGGGACAGACAAGCTGGGGCTCAGCGCCGACGCGGGTGGCCCAGGGAGCCCCCGCCCACGGCCCCCCGCCGGCCTCCTACCACGAGGGGGTGGGGTTGCAGTGGGCCTCACGCCCGCCTCACTGACGGCTGTCTCCGTAGGCTGGTTCCTGTTCACGTTAGGCCAGAGAGCCAACATAGGCGGCCTGCGCGAGCCCTGGTACGTGGTGGAGAAGGACGGCGCCAAGGGCGACGTGTTTGTGGTGAGTGGAGCGGCTGTCCGGCGGGTGCTGAGGTCTGGTGGGCGGAGCCGCGAGCGTGAGAGACACGGGCTGGGGGTCTGCGCGCGGCAGTTTGACGGGGCTGTCCGGCCTTGCCGGTGCCCTCCTGGGGCAGGCTGGGGACGCCCAGGGATCGTGTTGGAGGTCCTCACTAGCCCCTCACCGTATGCTGGTCACTTTGCTAATGGCCACGTCCCTGGGGACTGACGCTGTTGCTCTGAGTTTACAGAAGGGGACGAGACTCAGAGGTGAGTGGGTGTGCGAAGGCCCATGGAGAGGAGGCAGCCTCCGCCTAGGATGGACTGCACGTGGCTTCTGGCCGCCGCTGCCGAATGGTGGCAGCGGGATGGAGCCCGTCTGCCAGCCCAGCCGGGCTCGGAGCCACTGTGGCCCCAGACTCCTCTGGGCCCTGGAACTGCATCCCTCAAGGGGGCGCTTGACTCCCACGCACACCCCAGGGCATCTGGCAACACCTGGGGGCATTTTTAAAAAACATTTTATGTATTTACTTTTAGAGGGGAAGAGAGAGAGAAAGGGAGGGAGAGGAACGTCGGTGTGCAAGAGACACATCTGTCAGTTGCCTCTCACTCGCCCTGAACTGGGGACCAGGCCTGCAACCCAGGCATGTGCCCCGACTGGTATTGAACCAGCGACCCCTCAGCTTACAGACGGGCACTCAGTCCCCTGAGCCGCACCAGCCAGGGCTGGGGACAATTTTGACTGTCATAACATGGGAGGGTGGGGGTAGTGGGTGCTGCTGGTGTCCAGTGGGTGGAGCCAGGGGCCCCCGCCCTGTAACAGCCGCTCCGTCGGCGGTGTCGAGGTTCAGACACCCTGGATGCCTTCCCTGGAGGCTCTGGAGCTGGTGTCACCTTGTGCTCTGTCACATGGCTGGGGGACCTTCTTTTCGACACAGGCAGAGGGGGCAGCCCTCACCTGCCTGCTGCTCTGGGACATCTTCTGAGACGAGCCCTGGGCGTAAAATCCTGGGCAGGCGTTCTGGTCAAGCAGGAATTAAAGTGATTTTAGTGTGACGTTCAGTGGTGTCCTTCACTTTTGGGAAAAACAAGGTCACTAACTGACACTTGTCCCCTCAGAGAGGGCTTGCTAGGTCCTAGGAGGCCGGAGGCGCTGGAGGGGCAGGGGCAGGGCGCCCAGAAGCAGACCGCCACAGCCGCCCGCACCCAGCGCATCAGTCCCGGCCTCCGGGCGGCCGCGCGGTTGGGCAAGGCCTCAGGCTGCCGTGGTGGGGCGGGGCGCTGAGTGACCCACCGTGGGGTTGGAGCGCCGGCCCTCTGCTCGCCCAGTGTGGCTGTGCCCTGTGCCTCGGTTTCCTCTCCTGCAACATGGGGTCAAGGGGACCCCCGAGAGCATCACGTGAATGTCCACGGCAGACACTCCAGCTGTCGTGCGTGTTTGCTGCAGGGATTGCGGTTAATGAGGGACAGCGCGGCGGCTTTGGGGGAGGGGCCGCCCTGCACAGGGCTCTGGGCCATCACGGCCTCCGCGTTCCGCTCCGCAGGCCCCGCGGACGGACCACCCGGCGCTGTACAGGGACCTGCTGCGGACCGGCCGCGTGCACTGGATCGCCGAGGAGCCGCCCGCAGCCCTGGTCCGCGACAAGATGATGGAGTGCCACTTCCGCTTCCGCCACCAGATGGCGCTAGGTGACTGACGGGGAGGGACCCGCCCAGGGAGGCCGGATCTCGGGCGGCCTCCGTGGTTAGACCTGGAGCTGCAGGCCCCGGGGCGTGGGTTCGGTAACAGGGTCCAGCCCCCTTTCCCTCTGCCCCCGCGGGAGGCAGGCCTGGGAGGCCCCGAGGCCCCGCTCGGCTTTCTTCTTCCGGGATGCAGGGAGGGTCCCCAGAGGTGTGCACGGGGCTGCTGGTCAGGTGGTGTGCGTGGCCTGGGGCCGGGGCCCGACCACACAGGCCAGGCCAGTGTCCCTCCAAACGCCCTTCTCTCCCACCCAGTGCCTTGTGTGCTGACCCTCAATCAAGATGGCACCGTGTGGGTGACGGCTGTGAAGGCTGTGCGGGCCCTCACCCTGGGACAGGTGAGGGGGGCTCCTGGTCTCTCTGTGCTCCGAGGGGGCGGGCGCCCATCTGGACGGCCTCATGCTGCCCAGCCCACCCTGGTGCGGGGGTGGGGTCTAGCATGAGCTCTGTTGCCCCCGGGTGCCGCTGGACGGTGAGTGGGCTGGCGGCCGGCGGGCTTCCTGCAGGAAGAGCGACACCTCGCTCCCCCCCTGGAGCACCTGGTCCCCGGCCAGGGGCAGAGTGGGTGTGGGTGCTCAGGTCATGCCCTCCGCAGGGTAGGGCCGGTCGGGGAGAGGCAGAGTGCCACCCTGCCTGCCCTTTCCTGGCTGCTCTGTGGGCACCCTGGTGCCGGGTGCCCCTGGGTGACACGGTCCCCCTTCCCAGTTCGCCGTATTCTACAGAGGGGACGAGTGCCTGGGCAGCGGGAAGATCCTGCGCTTGGGGCCGTCCGCCTACACGCTTCAGAGGGGCAAGAGCCGATGCAGCACAGCCACGGAGGGCCCCGGCAACCGCCCGGGGTCGGGCCCCGCGCCCTGAGCGCCCGGAGCGGGTCTGGAGGACCAGAGCCCACGCTGGGGCAGCAGGGGATTTGGCCGTGCCGGAACCTGGAGCCGGGGGGGCCCGGCCGGATCTGCCCCCCAAGGAAGGACCAGGCGGACTTGCTGGCGCGTGCTCTGTCCCAGGCGCCCCTTCTGCAGAGCTCCTCGTCCATACCCCAGGGAAGGCTCCCCACCCGGAGCAGCTGGGGGGCTGGAGAGACAGTGTTGAATAAAATCTCTGCCCGGCACGTGGAATCTGACAATGGCTTCTTCTTGCACCGGGCGGGAGGGAGGAGGGCAGGGAGGCTAGGACCGCGCACACTGGGGACCTGGGTCAGCTGGGAGACGGCCTCCAGCCTGGCACTGTGCCCCCCTGCAGCCTGGGGCAAGGGGCTCCCAGGTGCTGGGCCCCACGACCCCACAGCTGGCTTAGTGTGAGCCTCTGCGGGGAGCTTTGAGACCAGGCACTGAGTGGGGCTGACAGACCCAAAGCTGGGGGCCAGCCCACCCCCTGGCGTCTGCACCGAAGCCGCCCCACCCCAGCGGTGCCCACCGCACAGCTGGGACCAGTGTGGGACTGGGGACTCGGCCTGGACCCTGCTGCAGGAAGTGGGCACCCCAGGCAGGGAGGAGGGCATACCTCAGTAGGCACTGAGAAGACCCCGGCCCGCCCCACCCCGAGAGCCCCGCACGGGCTGGGGCTCCTGGCTGGGCAGAGCCCTCAGAAAGCTGCCGCTGCCCCAGGAGCAGGAACAGCGCCCAGAGAGCAGCAGCTCCCCTCCCTGCCATTCTGACTGGAGGAAGCGGTGCCACCTGCAGAGCTGCGGCCCCTCCCCCCGGGGCACCCCAGCCCCGCCTCTGCCCCAGGCCCCTGCCCTCCGCACAGGGGCCGAGGTCTCAGCCTGCAGGGCCTCATGGGGCAGGGGAGCGGGCCAGAGCAGCCTGCTACCGGCCTTCGGGCCCGGGGCCGCGCTCCGCCGGGAGAAGCGGGCCCTGAGCAGCAGGGGGCAGGGCGCGGGCGGCCGCGGCCCCGGCACACCAGCCGGGCTGGGCGGGGGCCCTGCACTGCACAGGCCAGGGGGCAGGCCCAGCTTGGCACCTGCTTTCCAGTGTGCTGGGCATTGGGGGCTGGGCGGCCAGCAGGGGCCCCTGGTCCCTGGGGACCGTCCGCCAGCATGGAGGCCAGGGCTGGAACGCTGCCTGGGCTCCGCCAGCTTGAGGGCCCACGGAGCCGCCCTGGGCTCGGGTTTCCCGACTCACTGCCCTGGGAACGGAGCTCTGGGCGGCGGCGGCCGCCGTCTGGGAGCCTCGATGGTGCCCACCCTGCTCTGTGCACGGCTGACCTTCAGAGCGGCAGGCAGGGGAGCAGGAGGCAATGGGGGCTGTCGGCGGGGTGGCGCCCTTCTGGCCTCAGATGCTCTGCCGTCCTGCCAGCCCCGTGCCCTGCTTCCGGCCTGCCAGGTTGGCCAGTGGAGCAAGGTGGAAGGAGGAGCACAGATCGTCCACGGCCCCGCGGGCCTCACCCACGGCTGGTGCTGGGCAGCCCCTCAGCCAGCAGTGCCGCCTACTCCCCGCGGGGCACCGCGGCCTCACTTCGCCCCCCAGGCGGCCAGGCGGCGCTTGGAGAGCGTTAGCAGCGGCTGTCCGCCAGGGGGCACCGTCGGGCCGGGAGCCCAGCTGGGGCCTGCAAACTCCTGGGCTGTGCCCGCATATGACCTTTGGAAGGAAGACCCCGGCCAGGCCAGAGGGGCTGGGACTGAAAGCGGGATGCGGCGCCCCTCGATCTCTTTCCCACGCGGGACCCCTACCTGCCACGCCGCCCCTTCCCTGCCTCTACTGATGAGAGCAGGGAAGGAAAAGGGGAAGCGCTTTCGGTCCAGAGTTGACACGAAGAAAGTGTTGCCCCTGCCCCCACCGCTTCCAGAGTGTTCTCAGTGAGGCAGAACCTACAACCGCATGCGTGCTGCGTGCTCCACACCCGGAAGGCGCCTTGCCTGGGCCCCGAGTCAGCGCCAACCCCCTCGGTCTGTCTTCCGCTGGCGTCCAAGTCCCGGGAAGCAAACCGGGGGGCTCAATGACCCTGGTCTGCAGGGAGGGGCACCGGGTCCAGGCCACAGCTGCGGCCGGCGAGGCAGCAGACCCTCTGCAGCTGGGCCGGGGGGGCTTGGCCGTTTCTGTGGGCTGACAGCGCTCCATGTTCGGACCTGTGTTCAGGCGGCATTACAGAACGGTTTCGTTTTCGTCTTGATCCCGCTTGGTCCCATGGCGGCCTAGTCTGAGGCCGGCGTGCGCACTACGTCCACAGAAGGACGCCCAGCGCTGCTGATGGCCCTGGCAGGCCTGCTCCCCTCTGCCAGGCTCCCCCTCAGATCCTTCTGGGTCTGCCCAACAAGCGTGGTTTTCAGGCTGCGAGCTCTCCGGTCCTGCCCACTGCTGAGCTCTGACCGGCGAGCATTAGCAGGTGGGCTGGGGAGGAAGCAAAACCTCAGAGACCTTCAGGGAGAGGCATTTGTGGAGGGCTTTCCCTTTTTCTTCCCCATCTCGAGCTGTGTAGCCAGCACCTGGGCTGGGAAAAGGGGGCCCTACAGGCTGGAGAGTGGGAAAAGGGGGCCCTACAGGCTGGAGAGCGGGGTCACCCCGGTTTTTCCTTTGTTCTCATTAATCGTCCCCGAGTGTGGCCCCATCTCGGTGGAAGTGGGAGACGGTGCATGTGGCTGGTGCTCTGGAAGAGACCCATCTCTCTGGACAGTGGGACCAAGACAAGGGGCTCCAGGAGTGCACGTGAGGCAAGTCCCAGGGAGGGGACAGCTGTGCGAGTGGACCCCCTCATTTCCGTGTTTAGTGACACAGGTGCTGGCTCCCCCCGCGAATTGGGGGCGTATGGAGCAGACACAGAACAGCTCATCGAAGGCTTTGAGAGCAGAACAATGACGTGAAATGACCACCCCGCCCCAGACAAAGTGAGCGGCCGGAGTGCTGGGTAGATCCCAGGCGGCTCAGCGGAGACCTTGGGCGCCGAGCCAACGCGGGAGCCGCTGCTCGCGGAAGGCGAGGCCCCAGCTTGTGGTCTGAGCCCGACAGGTGGTTTGCCCGGCAGAACAAGCAGAGGTGGCACCTGCCAGGGGATTCTGATGGGACCCCGAGTCTCACGACATTCAAAATGTCAATCAAGGATTCACTTCGAAATCAAGCAGCGGACGAAGAGCGGGGAAAAAGCCAAGAGAAATGACGACAGATTTCCGCCCAGGAGGACCCGGGTACTCAAACCCCAAGGACTGTAACGCAGCTGTCACAGCCGTGCTCCGCGAAGTGCAGGTAAGCGTTCTGGAACCGCTTGGAGAACTAGTCATCCTCAGCAGGGAGATGAGTTAGAAAGGGACCAAGCGGAGGTTTGAGGGCTCAAGCTGACCGTATTTGAAGTCACGTATTCCGGATGGGCTCCACAGAACAGAGGTGGCAGAGAAATGAGCCAGTGAGCGTGTACATTGGTTACTAGAAATGATGCAATTTGAAAAACAGAGCCCAGGCGGGCGAGGCTCGGGGGATTGAGTGCCAGCCTGTGAACCAAAGGGTCGCCAGTTCGATTCCCTGTTGGGGCACATGCCTGGGGTGCGGGCCAGATCCCCGCTAGGGGGCGCACGAGAGACAACCACAGTGACGTTTTCCGCTCTCCCTTCTGTCTCTGAAAGTAAGTAAATAAAATCTTAAAAAAAAAAAATTGAAAAATGACAAAACAGATGAAAAGACCCTCAGGGGCTGGGAGGCAGTATTCAAAGGTCTAACTATTGTGTCACTGGCGTTCCAGAAGGACAGGAAAGAGAGTGGTGCAGAGGAAAAAACACTGAAATGAAATACTGGCTAAAAACTTCCCCACTTGGGTGAAAGATAGAAATGTAAAGCTTTCAGGAAACCCCTGAAGGACAGTAAACAAGCCCCGGCCCAGTGCTCGCTCCCCAAAGCTTGTCACCCGCCTCCGGCGCGGGGTCCCTCCCTTCCACGGCTGCCCCAGGAGAGAGAGGGGTGCGGGGGGGTGCGGGCAGGAGACCAGTCCAGCAGAGGTACAAATTCAAAAATCTTAATTTATTGTAGACATTTTTCTCATTTGTGATGTAATTCCAGTGTTCTGAACATTAATAAATATACATTTGCTTTAGAAAAAAAAAACAAAAAAACACCTCCAGTGTCTAATCTCTGTCATAGTCTTAAGTCACAAAAATAGGTTTACATTTTTCCTGTTTTCATAAAACTGACAGTTTTCTTTCTTTTTTTGGTTAACAGTTCCAATCAAATTAAAAACTACACCTCGAAGGGACACAACCCGTGAAAATGGGGAGTTCAAAGACTCAGAAACATTAAAACCTTCCCTTACTCAGCGAACGTCCCATGGGTGGTAAGCGCCGAGATGCTCTCACTTTGTACCTTCCGGAGGCCACTCACCTGCCAAGGCACATGCGTCAGTCATGCAGGCAGGACACTCGGGTCTCGTCTCATCTGTGGTCCTCGGCCAGTGTCGGATACGCATTCCCACTCGCACAGTCAGGGAACCCGCGCACATTTTCATCGGGACAACACAGGTTGGAAATCTTTGCATTTTCTTGGTTTCCATCATAACTTATAGTGGTTCATGTTTGGAAGCATCTGTGCTGATCATTTATTTGGGCACCTGATTTGAACCACAAAGAAAACACTGAACTAAAACGTGTCTGAATACCTCTGGGCCTCGTTCCATAGCCCCTCGGGCCATGCTGGGCCAACTGCCCACAATGGGACAGTCACAGCCGGTCCTTGGTATGAGTTTCCAAAAAAAAAAAAAAAAAGCTCACAAACCACTGAAAGGGTGGCAGTGGCTTTGTCCCTTTGCACAATTGGCCACTTGAAGCAAAATGAAGTAATTGGTCAGACTGTGGGGGTGGGGGCCCAGGCTGCCTGGGGATCCTTAGAGTCTCAAAGAGCCGGGGAATTGGCAGGAAGGAATGTGACATCCTGGAAGACCTCATACCTCCGTCTGAATCGGGGACGTGTGTGAACGCTTTAAAATGCCACAGAGGCCAGGAGCAGAGGGACAATGGAGTTCCCCACCTGCAGAATCAGGACCCCGGGAAGGGGGCCAGGGGGGCCCTGCAGGGCCTAGATCTAGCGTGGCTGCGCGAGGGACGCAGCCAGGGCAGGACCAGTGTGATGATCCCGGCCACGTGATGCCTGCGTTCTACACCGACCCCCGGCAGGGCTCCTTGAGTCCCGCCCAGGCCCGACACGCCCCGTCTGGGATCCACCATGGCCGAGCAGGTGGGGCTGAGGGCTGACCTCTCAGCCACAGACTTGCTGTGAACTCAGGCTGCGCGTGGGACACCCGAGGTCCCTTGCTCAGTGGGGAGGCACAGAGGGACCTCCGTCCACGGCTTCGGTCCAGTTTCTCCCAACACCCCGGCCTTGGATTTGCTGGGGCACCAGCTGCGTCAGTGCAGGGCAGGCTCACGTCTGGCAGCGCACTCCTCCCTGCACAGAACGCACCGTGGGGTCGCTCCACGGGTCTCCGGCACCAGCGGTCAGCACGTTCTCACAGTGCCGTACAGACATGTGACAGTATCTACACCTGCCCCACACAGGGCTGTGCTCTGCTTGAAGACAAGGCGCGCCTCCGTAATGGGCTGTTCACCGCAGCCTGCCAGCCAGGGGCCCAAACTCCACGGAGACGCCCCCGCAGGCGGCTGGACCTTGGTCCTCGGTCTGTGCCTGGTGTCCCCAAACCCCGGTAAGCCCGGCCTCGTGGCTCCTCTCACGCACGGCCAGCTCGGCCCTGCCAGCCTTGGTGCTGAGCGCTCTCTTGGCGAGGCTGGCACGTGGCTCCGGCTCGGTCTGCGGTCTGAGGAAATAGCCGTGCCGTCTCGGGAGTCCGCACCTTCTCCTGCCTTGGCCTTTGGCACTCGTCATGGGGTTGGATGGGCCCTGAGCCCCTGGGGCAGCCCAGGGCGTCAGGTCTGGACTGTGGGTCGTGCCCGGCACGGGGTTGCCACTTCGGAGAACCCCCAGGGCCTGCTTCACTGTCACGCGGTGGCCCCTTGGGCCCCAAGGTCCAAGGGCACCACAATGCAGCCCAGAGGCCTGGGCGGAGGTGAGGGCTGGTCTCACAGTTTCCTGATGGTTCAAATTGAAGTTTCATTACTGCCTCTGCGCGTGGGAAGAAGCCACCAGGCAGGTGGACGGTCAGCAAGGTGGCCTCTGCCCCCATGAAGCCCAGGGCTGGGCCAGGTCCCAAGGCACGGAGGGGCAGACCCCCCACTCCAGGGACCAGGGACACCTGGAGGCTCCAGGGAGTGCAAGCTCGCGTGTGGACAGCTACCCAGGAAGCTGGCAGGAGAAGGGGCGGGCCGAGCCTGCACCCTGACCTCCAGGTCCCCCTGGCAGGCGGGGCCGCTCCGAGCGTCCGTCTGTGGGGCCAGCCTCACACCGCAGCACAAGTCTCAAGGTTAGCACCCAAACTCACGCGTTACGCTTTAGGAAGACCGTTCTAGAAGACCCAGCTCTCACTCTGCCCCTCCCCTTAGGGTCTTGTAGGAGGAAGGGCCCAGAGGAACAGGTCAGCAGGCCACACTGGAGCCCGTGGCCCTCTGAACCTGTCTACTCAACCACAAAATGGAGGAGTAACGACCCTGGGCTGCCCAGCACCAGGAGTCTGCCCACCCCGGTCAGTTCCTCTGGACCCCAGGCCGGAGCCCCTATTGCTGGGGCCCCTCCAACTGACGCACCCCACCCCACTGCCACCCTTGGGCTCCTCTGCTTGGGCGCCCCAGGGTCACAGCCACAGTGCTCAAGCCCCAGACCACTGGCCCAGGACTGGGCACAAAAGGAAGGCTGGGTGGGACCGCCCTGCGGCTACTCACTCGGAGTCGGAGCCGTGGGCCTGGGCGCTCCCGGCGCGCACGTTCATGGCCACCCCGTTGAGGTGCTCGCGCCCGGGCTCCCGACGTGGGTTCTTGACGGTGATGGCGCCGTCGGGGCCGCGGACCCCGTCGCTGGAGCCCAGGGAGGACGAGCGCGAGGACGCGGGGCTCTGCTCACACTCGGCCAGCTTCTCCCGGAGCCGGGACTTGAGGGTCTTCTCCGTTAACGGCGGCGGGTAGGTGACTTTGTTCTTCAAGATGCCTGGGAGGTGGAAGATCGAGACCTGACGCTCAGGCTGACCTGCCAGCTGAAGTGGACTCGGGATGGACGTTCCCTGCGGGTCCCCGAGGCCCTGCGCCGGGGTGGGGGGTGGGGGAGTGGGGCCCCCTCCCAGGGTCTCGGTCCCAGAGGGTGGGGCCGGGAGGCCACCTAGGCTCACAGGATCCCCAACCCGGGCGCGGGACACGCCCCTGCCCCGCCCCGCCCCCACCAGGCAGGCCCCACCCAAAGCCCTGCCCCAGGCCCCGCCCCACCCCACGTGGCCCCACCCCATCTCTTGGCCCAGCCTCGTCCCCCTAAGTCGGGCCGGGAGGCTTCCAGGACAGCTGGCCCTTGCCATCTGGAGGCACCTTTCCTCTGCTCCGGGGGCTGCGTGGGGGGCGCGCCCGCAGGCCTGGGCAGGCCCCCGCCCTCCCCGTCCGGGGGGCGCTCTCGGCAGTGGTTGCCCTGCTGGTCCAGGTGCAGCTCCACGCTGACCTTGGTCTCCACCTTCAGGGGCAGCTTCTCGCCGGGCTCCTCACTGTCGCTGCCCCCTAGGCTCCCGTCCGGCCAGTCGGGAGGGACGTGGTTGGGTGCGGTGTCCACTGCGGCACAAGGGCCACCATCAACAAGCAGGGAGGCCTCAAGCCCCGAGGAGCTCCCCACTGTCCCTCTGCCCGGGAGTGTGTGCCCTGAGTGGCCAGGACCCTCCAGGGGGAAAAGCAAGGCTCCGACGGGAAGAGCCTGGGCGGTGGGGCCTGGCTGCCATCTGCCCTGCGCCCCGACACCTGGCGCCTCTGCTGGCTACCCCTGGCGGGGGGGTCGGCTCTCCGGGGCCCTGGCAGCGACAGTCCCCAGAGACCCCAAGGCTTTCCTGCCTGCACTCGGTGGCTGGGGGGAGCGGTCTCTGTCCTCTGTGCTGTGCGGCCCTGTGTCCAGTCCCGGGGACAGCCCTGCCTGTTGCGCCCGCTCCCTCACCTTTGGGGGTGCTGTGGACAGGGCCCCGGGCCGGGTCCCATTTGTCCTCGGCCTCCACCCCGTCGTCCTCGCTGTCCGACGAGTGGGAGGAGGCGTAGGAGCTGCTTTGCTCATCCAGGGACAGCTCGCTGTCTGAGTCTGAGTCGTGGCCTGCAGACAGCAGGAGTGACGGGGCTCAGGCCGGGGGGTGGGCGTCCTGCCTGAGGCAGAACAGAGCCACCGCGGTCCCCGGCCTCTGGCGGCAGTGGGGCCCCTTCGAGGCTGCACGTGGTCCTGGGCCGTAGGGCAGACCAGAGCTGAGAGGAGCTCTCACCCACGACCCCGGGAGGCGGCATGAAGGCTGACAGGAGACCCCTCTCTGGGAGACACTTGCCGTGGGGCTTCTTGGTGCTCCTGGGGAGGAAGGACGGGTCTGGCTCCCCATGGCCGCCCCTCGCCGGCCCGGAGGACACACTCAGCTTCTGGCCCACTTCGTCCCTGCAGAGGGTGGGGAGGGCGGGCTCAGCACCACTGCCCGGGGGACCACCCAGCCTCACCGAACACCTGCTGAACGGGCCAGGACGTCCCACGGGCTCTGGGAGGTTCTCTGAGTGCATGGGGAAGCACCCGTCAGCCAGGACAGCAGGGCACAGGCGATGAGCAGTGGGCTACCCCCCACCCAAGGGCCGGCGAGGGTGGTGCTCGGGCCTGACCTGACGGTGCTGTCCAGCGAGGCGGTGGACTCGCCCAGGGCCGTGCGCAGCAGGTGCGGCTCCTCGCTGTACGTGGTGTGGCAGTTGAGGGAGCGCTGGGGGAGGGGCATGATTATCTGTAAGCCGAGACCACCAGGGCGGAGGGCGGCCCTGTCCCCACAGCAAGCCCCGGTGCCAGGACTCCGGCAGCGCCCCGCTGGGCGCAGACCACAGGAGCCTCAGCACAACTGGGCGGTGGGCACCCACGGCTCGGCCCCCGCCACGGCCAGGGCGCCTCCCGCCCTCAGCCACCGCTTCTGGCCGGGGTCTCGGCCCGCCGGGCCCTGTCCTCCCGAGACCCTGGGAAGCAGGCTGTGACTATGACAGACCCCATCTGGTCAGCCTGGATGCCACGCTTCGGGGACGGTGCCGAGAGCACGGAGCTGCATCTCATGCTCGGCCCAGGTGCCCACGCGGACCCCTGGTGAGCGGTGCAGCCTGGTCCCCAGGCCCGTGGGTGTCCCTGGGCGCCTCCTACCGTCAACAGGGTGGCCCTCGTGGTGGCCGAGTCATCCGGGTGAGGCTTCTTCCCAGAGAGCACCCCCTTCAGGTGCTTCCGGACCTCCCGGTTGAGCACGCAGTGGAACAGGAGGACAAAGAGGCCCTGGGGGTGGGGCGGCAGGTCAGGAGAGGAGCCAGGGTCCAGCCAGCCCAGGGACAGGGACACAGGGCCCAGCCCGACAAGGCCCCCAGGCTTGGCATCCCCCAGCGAGAGGGTCCTGCGTCCCCGGGGGGCCTGGGCAGGGCAGTTAGCATTTGGGGACTGGAGGGCCCCGTCCCAGGCCGCAGCCCCCGGGCTGCCTGCAGTCCTCCATGTTACGCCCTTGACCAACTTCTTGGGAAGCCCCCGGCATGAACTGTAAATGGCCAGCACCCCTCCCTGGGGACACAAGTGGGGTTCACACGAGGGGAGGGGAGTGAGCCCTGCATGGCTAAGCCCTGACAACACAGGGAGACCAAGGAAGGGGCCCAGGAAGGCCCTGGGCAGGGCTGTGTCTGGGGCGACCGGTTCCTTTTGGCTGCGGGGCCGTGGGCTGTGATCTGAACACACTGCGGCCGCACTGGAACCACCGCCGCGGTGCAGCCCGCCCGTCCCGAGAGCCGGGCTGCAGCCCGCACACGGGGTCCGGGGCCTCCCTGGGAACCCTCCCGGCCACCCATGGCCTCGCCGGGGCCGGCCCAAGCAGACCCCCACCAAGTCGGTCACCTGCAAGCAGCTGAAGACGGCGAAGAGGTAGTGGCAGGCGAGCACGTCGCTGTTCACGGAGAGCAGCCCCAGCAGCCAGGCGGCGCTGACCAGCAGCAGGAGGAGGAAGGAGGTCCTGAGCAGGGAGCTGGGGCGGGGCGGGGGACACGGGCCTGATTCCAGCCCTCCGCCCTCCCGGCCGCTCACTGGTCCCTCTGCCCGCCCGCCCTTCCGCTCCCCAAACCTCCCACGCTCTCTTCTCCGAGGACGACTGGCACCCCTCCTGTGTGCCGCCCCTCCGCCCGCCTCCCAGCTCGAGCACCCAGCCCACCGGGCACCCCATCCTCATCTCCCTGACCCTCTCTTGGGTCCGGGACTCCATGCCAAGCTTTCCCGCTGCCCTGCCTGGCCCTCCGAGACTTTTTGGGAGGGTCGGTCCCCTCTCCGCTCCTGAAACGCAGCAGGTCCCCTCCGTGCTGGGCCCCCATTCTGCCCGGAGCTCCTTCCTCCCTGTGGCCCCAGCATCACCTCATCACCTCTGCCCAGCTGCTGCCGTCATCCCAGCCTCCTGGCCGCATCTGTTACCGCGGCCGAGCCCGTCCCAGGTGAGAAGGATGCAGCCCAGGTGTCATTGCTGAAGCCCTCCGGCCCTCAGCTGTGACCCTCCATCCTACCTGCGCCTGCATCCGAATGTCCCCCCGCCTGGCCCGGTCCCCGCTGCGGTCAGCCTCCCCTGCTCTCCCCAGTGTCCACACACTGCTCAGGCCCAGACGCCACTCTGCCCTGTACACGGCTGCCTGTACCGCTGACTTTGGTCCTCGGGAC
>PVJD01014287.1:0-29776 GCA_004026545.1 Mormoops blainvillei | reverse complement strand
TCAAAATAAAATAAACATAAAAAGTGGAAACTTGGCAGACACCAGGGATGCACGTGCACAGAAGAAAGACCGCGTGAGGATGCGATGAGAAGGTGGCCACCCACCAGCCAAGGAGAGCGGTCTCAGCAGAAACTGGCCCTGCCCACACCATAATCCTTGACTGTCAGCCTCCAGAATTGCGAGAAATCAATTTCTGTTGCTTAATCCAATCAGTCAATCCTTCAATCAATTTAGGGGGACACATTCAGGAAACAATTCCTTTCCCCATATGTCTCTCCTCTGAAAGCACACCATAACCCTCTTAGTGAGGCCAGCTAAACTACTTGCTTCTTGATAACAAGTTAGTAGAAAAAATGCAGGGAGAGTACTCATTTATTATTTCCTTTTTGGTAGGGAGGGAGTTCTTAGTCACTAGTTTTATAATTGCCAGGCCTTTATTGGCTCCAGTAAACAACCATTTGTCGTTTGTGTGATAGATGTTTGAGTGACAGAGGGTGACTGGATGCGGACAAGTGCTAGGAGGACGTGGCGGCAATAATGTGCGCTGCCTCTGGTGTTAGCCTAGTTTGCCAACTTTCCCCACAGAACCCCAACAAACTTAGAGACGTGCTCACGGCTAGGGGCAAGTCTCCCTCTGTTGCAGCCACTGGGAGAACGCACTGGTTATGCTGTCAAGGAAATTAGTCCTTAAACCAGAACGCTACCTTCATCCCCTGGGACCTGAGGCAGGAGCTGCCATCCTTCCAGTCAGAACCTTGTGGTTCATAGCCACAAGGACATAGCAGCACCCAGTTAAAGGACCCTCTCGAGGACATCTCTCAGGCATTGCTTATGGGAGTTGGATGTCACTAACAGGAAACCGCCAGCTCAGAGCGTAGGCTTCTCAGTACATTCAGCGCGTTGACTTTTGAGAGGACCCAGATTACATGAGAAATGGGAATTAATCTGAAAGGGGGAAAAGTATTATTGTCCTTGCAGCTGACTCGTCATTGTTTTAAAACCAAATTTAACCTACAATGAAACGCACTCCTTTTAAGTGTACGGTTACATGTTTTGGCAAATATACATGCCCTAGTAACCATCACCACAATCAAAGTATAGAATATTTTTATCGCGCTCCAAAAGGCTTTCATGCCTTAGCACTTAATCACCCCCCACCTCCAGCTCCAGGCAACCGCTGCTCTGTGTCACTGAGGATTCGTTTCACCTATTCAGGGATTTTAAATGAATGGGACAAATTGGTAGAGGGCCTGTTTGTGGCTTCTTCTGCTTAGTACGGGGTTTCTGAGGTTCATCCCCATTGCTGTGCACGTCCATAGTCCTTCCCTTTCTGCTTCTGAGTGGTATCTCCTTACATAAATATACCGCAATTTATCCATTTACCTGTTGATGGACCTTTGGGTTGGTTTCATTGCTGGGCTACTATAAATAAAGTTTCTGTGAACAAAAGCCTTTTTTGTAGCCATACATTTTCATTTTTCTTGGGTAAGTAGGACCCAAGAGTAGGAGTAGGACTGCTGGATCACATGTTAAGTGTAAAATAAACTTACATTATCAACAAACTTCCAAATGGTTCCTGAAGTGATTGTACTATTTTGCACTTATTTCCATTAGTGACGCATGAGAGTGCCAGTTGTCGTTTCCTAGCCTCGCCAGTACATGGTCTCATCAGTCCTCATTGTAGCCACTTTAGCGTGTTGGGAGTGGTATCTACATGCAGTTTTATTTGCATTTTCCGGGTGACTGATAATATTAAACATCATTTCATGTCCTTACCAGCCATGTACATATCTCCTTCTGGTGAAGTACCTGCTCAAACATTTGGCCAAGTTTTATTGTTTGTTATCTTCTTATTTTTATAAGTTAAAAAAAGCTCTACAATTTGTCAAATGTAATTAGTATAAATATTTTCCCCTCATCTATTGCTTGTATTTTTATTTTTAATGAGTAGAAGTTTTAAATTTTGATTATGAGATTATATAAAAAAAATATGTAAGGGATTAGAGGTGGGTGTCCAGGTCGTCAACGTGGAATAACACAGAAACCACTGCACAAGGAGAGAATGAAGCAGAACAGAGAGAGAGGAGCGGGCCTGAGGCCTGAGAGGAGCAGCCTTTGTTCCTGAAGGTTCCCAGATCCTGGCCCCAGCCCTCAGAAGGCCCCGCTATGTGAACCGCCCCTGGGTTTCAGGAGTTACCTTTGCGTCCTTCTGGCACAGCCTCTTCACATGCATAAGCTAATTCGAGTGCTCCTTGCTACTTTTAGGAGATTGGCTGACTCACCTGCCCTGCTTGCCATAGAAATTCAGAGAAAGAAGAGGTCTATGCTACCTGGAGAACCAGAGGAGACTTTCCAGAAGGGAGACCTTGAAGTGGACCTTAAGAAATAAGAATAATTTGGAAAGGGAGACAGAGCAGAAAAGAAAGTGTTATAGACGGTGAGAATAGCGTGACCAAAGACAAAGAGACAGGATGTGCAGGGAAAGACCACGGGACCAGTCTGAGTAACGAGGCAGGCTTATGTTATGAGGCTGCGACAGGTGGAGTGGGAACATCAGAAATGCTCATTTGGAGGAAGGTCTTGACTATTGCCTCTCGTAAGGTTGACCTGGAAAGGTCAGGAATGCTACATGAAAGCCTTGATTTCCATTAGCTCACCTGCAAAATACTGTGACAAAATGAGGTGATAAGTTGAGGACAAAGGCACCTAAGTGTGGGACCATCCAGACGGGGACCCAAACCTACCTCCATCATTTATAAGTAAGACTGAGCAACAGACGCAGATACTCTGAGCTCCAGTTTATTCTAATGTAAACTAGAGATCGTTATACCTATAGCAGAGATCGTATAAAGGCTAAATGAAACTCTGTGTAAAGTGCCTGGTACAGTCACTCAAAGACACTGAAATATGTGCCATTACCCACATTTACTGTAAATCAGCATCACCATTAATTAGGCACGTAATGCAGCACTGATTGGTAATAATGATGGTAATAACACTGCTGATTTTTCTAATTACTAAGCATACCGTGTGACAAGCACCATGTTGAACGCTTTTCCTGTGTTACCTCATTCAGTCCTCACAACAGCCCTGAGAGCGGGACAATCCAGCAAAAGCCTGCCCTTGTAAAAATCGTCCAATGAAATGATGATCAAATGATGATCAAATGTGGACGAATAAGAGCTTCTCTGTTGTGGAGCAAGCAAATGCTCTCCCTCGAACCTAAGCCCACCAGGATTCGGAAGATCGGTTTATTCTTGCATGAAGTGGTGAGGGCAGGGGGGTCAGAGTTCAGAGCTCATCGATTGCTGGTAAGTTGAAAATGGGAGAAGCAAGCAGCAGGGCGAGTCAGGAGCCGCGGAGAAAGGAGACTTTGGTCCTGGGCGCAGATTTGCTTTAAACTAGGTCTTTTCTGTGACCCTCAGACAAGTCACTTGACCTCTCTAGACTTGGGTTTCTTCTCTTCTAATAGATAATGTTTTGTCATATATAATATATAATATAAGGAGCTTGCCTTAGATCAATAGTTCTAAATCCTAGCTACACATTAGTTTGTTTGTTTGTTTGTAATTATTATTATTTTTTTTTTTAGAAATAAGATGTCCAACCTTCTAACAAGGCCAGTTAAATCAGAATCTCTGGAGAGTAGATCCCAGGCATGGATTTTTTTTTTTTTTTAATTCTCCCATGTGGCTTTAATGTGCAGCCAAGCTTGAAACCCAATGAGCTAGATAATTTTTAAGAGCTCTTTCAGGTTTGAGATTCAAAGTATCAGATAGTGATACAACAAAATGAAGAAAAAGTAAATAAACACCCCATCGTTCGAACTGAAACAGGTCGGTGAATACGGTGTGGTGCAAACGGCGGTGCGGCTGCCTTGTGACTTGGGGAAACCATTTGAATGACTAAGCCCAACGCGGAGGAAAGACATGAGTTTGAATAAAAATGATGGGATTGGTAATAAACTTAGAGATCAGAATCCTGGGAGGTTTCCTGAACTTATTCATCAATAAATATTGGTGGAGCACTTACTATATATGGGCCAATCCCTGTTGGACTCTGTAGCTGAAACACAGGTAAACTGGACATGGAGGATTAAATATAAGCACAACAAAAACACTCCCGATGAAGACACGAAGCACTTCTCTGTGGGCACCGGGAAATGCTTCATGGAGCGGGTGGTGTTTGAATTAAACCTTGGAGAATGTGTGAGGTCACATGCACATTAACACAGGCTGGGGGGGGAAGCACATTTGAGGTGGGGGGAGAAGGCAAGTAAAGCTTTGCACTTCACACTTAGCAGAACTCAGCTCTTAGCTTCTCCACACACCCTCTTTCACATCTCCATACTTTTGATCAAGGTGTTCTGCCTACTCTCTTTTCACCTGGACAAGTCCTGTCATCTTTTTAAGGGCCTGTCTCCCAACATTTCCCTGGGCTTGCCTCCATCATGACATTCACACACAATAGCCCCGGTCATGCTGTGAGCTCTTCATGGGCGAAGGTGTCTTCTTTATTCATTCACAGTCTTGTTTCCAATGCCTTTCATGTGCCCTGACTCTTAATGGGTCTTAAATAAGTATATTTTTAACTGAACTGAGAAAATGAAGCAATCTTTTTAGAAGAATAAATCAGATTGTATCATTCTTTAACTGAAAATGTTCTAATGTTTCTTTATACCAACATCCAGACTCCCATATTTGGAGTGATTTGGCCTCTATATATTTTTATAATCTTAAATCACTATATTTTTCTAATCCTTTTTCACTTTGTGCATAAAACAAGACTTGAATTGATCCACAAGTAAATTACCTACCTGCCAAAACAAAACGCTTCTATCAAGAAAGATGATGAAATGCAAAGAATCACACCATGGCATCTAAGCACACAATCGAACTTTCAGGTTACGTGGACAAGTATGAAAACGTGGCCCATATCTAATAGAATGAGATACAGAAATGAGTGGGGCAATGGGATTATCAGACAGGAAATTAAAACAGCCATTAGAGGAGATAAAATATACTAAAAAAAACCTCATTTACTTTTCAAGAATGCAGGGAAGGAGGCAGCAAAGGGACAACAAACACATGGCCCAAACAGACAACAAATAGCAAAATGGTAAACTGAAAACCAATTAAAGATAAATAGGTTAAACTCTCCAATTAAACTCTCCAATCTTACAGGATAAAAGTAAAATAGAAAATAATCACCTGGGAAATGTTAATCGTCCAGCTTGACCTATTCACCAGGATCAGTGAATAAAGTGACGGGAGGGAAGACAGGGAAGTTTGGCCGAAGCCAGATTCTCTTGGGTCATAGATGTCAACTCCTATGACTACAGGTGCTTGTGCTTTCTGTGTGTAAATACATAGCCCTCACTGTGAAGTGGAATGACCTTCTGGAAGAACAGGTGTAAAGCTGACCTACTTTTCAGAATATTTTATTTGATAAGGAAAGTAAATCTTTATCCCATCTCCTGATTTTTATTTTCCTTGAGAGGAAGCAGGGTGGCCATGGTCATACCTTTCATCTACCCAAGCCAACAATGCATAAATAAGCCAGGTGACAAACAAAACGACCTCTAAGCTACATACTACAATCTTTCCTTTAAAAATGAAAATGTACTTGGAAACTGAAGAAAGTTGTAAGTCTAATCTCCTCTTGTCATTAAATCAATAAAAAAATTAAGGACAACATTACTCAAAACTGTGGTTCTTAAAAGATATTGCCTTTTATTTTATTATTGTCATTATTATTATTGTTATTTCATTTTTCAGTGGCCACCAACTCTGAAGGTTCCTGGAGTTAAAAGCATTGCAAGATATAGGAAAGATATTGCTTTTGCCTGAGTTTCATGAAGCTGATATCAATCTTTTATTTCATAAACTGCAGGCTGGTTATTGCTTCAAACACAGGCTTTGGTGCATTAAATGTGGCACTGGCAGGAATACAAATAAGAGATTTCCCAGTGATACGAAGCAGGGAGGCTGGGGAAGGACTGGCCTCCCTCCCACACCTGAAGAAAGAAACTCAGCAAAGGTCACAAAGCAGCCAGGGTTTGGAGATACATCTGAGCTCAGCTGATGCCATGAACGACTCACGGATACGGTTTCTGCTGTTGTTGTTTTTCCTTCCCCAGTAAGAGGAGAAAGGACAAAAGATTTTATTGAACCTCAGGAGGGAGTCTCACTCAGCAAGGCTGAAGGGCCCAGCCCTCAGTATCAGAAGATCTGGAGTTTATCCTGAATTCAGCCCCTAAACGACCCGCCTCTCTGGGCCTCGGATCTGTGTAGAAATTAATCTCCAGAAGTCCTTTCTAGCTTGAAATTTTAAGGACCTGTATGAAGAATCATGAATATTTGAAAAATACTTTCTATAACACCAGTTTTCATGATGCTAATGATAAGCTTGAAAGGAATGAAGGGGAGAATAGAGTAAGCTGAGGCTTACGTAAGCGGAAGGACACACAATTAGCTAATCAGTCGCTAGATTTGGTCCCAGGTTACATAGCTTCTGGCTTCTGATCATGTATCCCTTATCCCTCACTGCCTTTCAACAAAGAGAATATAAGACCTATTTATTAGGGAACATTCACACAAAATGGAGAAATGGTGCCTTTGAGTCCCTCAGGGGGATTTGGATCTGGGACCGAACTATAAAAATGGAATGGAGTGGTCTATCTGGTCAGGATTCAGAATGGAGTTTGCACTACTCCTGGGCATGTACTCAGAAGAACTGAAAACAGGCCCTGAAACAAATCATTGTACACAAATATCGATAGTGTTGGGATAATGAATGAGTCTTTACATTACAGGACATCTGGATTTCTTCATGGACAACTGTTTAAAGACAAAATCCTTCACTTCCAAAGTCCCTGGTCATCTATTCTCTTGCCTTTCTGGTCTAGCCCTCACCACTCCTTCTCAGACAACACGCTCCCCAGTTCTTCCCACACCTGCCCACACGTCCCGCCGCCTTCTCCTTGCTCGCATGTTACCTTGATCAATAACTGTATCCTCTTCCTTCATGTAAACACATCTCCACATTTCTAAAAAGCATTCTTTGATTCTTCAAGCTGGAAGTGCTCCTCCCTCTTTCTCCTCTAAACACCTTCCTCTTTCTTCTCTGTATACTTTACTTTTCTCTGATATTGGAATTATTCCTGAACGTGGCCTTAAGCGGAGCATCCCTGTAAGAGGAACATGGATTTCGGGATTCAAACCAATCTTATCTTGACCTCCTAGGGCGCCAGGGGCTGCTAATTGTTACCTCAAATTTGATACTAAACAGCTCAAAGCAGAGTAAGTGCACAATAATATTTGTGGAATGTGATTTATTCATTTGATTTCAAGGCCATTGCTACATTAAAGCTCTTTTTCAATCTTTATTTCCTGATTTATTTAAAAACTGGCTTTTGGAGGAATAATATTTAATACCAAAGCAAATTTGTGAAAGAGCCGAAGACTTCCATGAGCATTTTTAGGGAATTTTCTCCTAGAAAAAAGGGGAGGCACTAAAGACCAAAGCTCAGATCTCTTTCCCATTGCTCAATTCTGCTATCACCAGGAGAACCTTCACCTTGGAGACAGAATTTTCTTTATAGCATATTTTTAAATCTCCCAAGTGGAAACATGCTAAACTGAGAGAAAATATCTTCATTTCTCTGCTTTCAACCCTTATTCAATAGACTACTAACACACATATCTAATCATGGCACATATTTAAAATCATGAAATATTTACAGTGCAATGCCTAAGGCAGGTGATGTATAGTTTATTCATTCTACAGCTCAGTAAATTCTAAATACAGGGACTCAAATTGATCCTCTCCAGTGACAGTGGCAGTGTAAAAAAACTTTCCTAAAAAAAACTGTTCATCTCCAGAATTTGATTTTCATTCTGAAAGACAGTGTTCTCTAGATATGATGATATAAATCAGTCGAGGTTATAGCTCTTTCCTACAGCCATCAGAGTACATTCTGCCTTGTGACTGAATCATTTCTGAGCAGGTGACACTCTTCCTGCTGTTCCTAACATGTTAGAGCTACCACATAAAAGGCTACATGTAAGTATGTATTTGCTAAATGAAATAAAAAATCTCAGTTGAATTTCCTGGAGTCTGAACAACTCCCCACTACTGTTTCTCTGTCTCATGGAAAGTGCTGGCTACATCAGTGAGTTTGTAATCCCCGGCAGCCACAGGTACCTGGAGGTGGACAGGGTTCAAAGTGCCATGTGCCAAGAGCCTTTCTTTGTCGGAGACTGAGACGCTGCTTTACCAACGTCTACGTTTTATTCATTGGCCTCTTTAAATCATGTTGCCTCTGCAACTTTCCTCTCTCCAGTGGTTCCACAGGCATCACCTTTTGGGTTCTTTTTTCCCCTTTCTTTCTTTGTGTCATAGTCACCAGAATCAATTCATGGGCACTCGATAAATGTTTGTCGAATAGACAGAAAATGATTTGTGAACCTTGGTTGCCACATGTGAGGTATTGCGCTAGGTGTCAGAGATGACGCTGTGAGAACAAAGATGGCCTCTTACACTGTGGACTTCACAGTCTAATGGGGAAAACAGACCATTAGCCAATCACAACAGAATAAACGCTGGCTCAAAGATGCGACAAACACTATGTAAAAACAACATGGCACCTTCTGGAGAGATGAAGAACGTACCCGTATCAAGTCTCACTCTAAATTGGTGAATTGTACATATGTGAGTTATATCTCAATAAAGTTGCAATTTAAAAAAACAAGTGGGAGGTTGGGTTGGAAGACATACGCCTACAGACTGAGTTAACATGCAGGGACACTGCAAGAGCTTTCTCATTCGGTCCTCACCACCAATAACAGGGAGATGCCGCCACTAACCTCACTTTACAAAGACAGAAACAGGGGCTCAGAGAGGTTGTGTTCTCGCCCAAGGACTCACACCTAGTACCTGGTGCCATCGACTTTAGAACCATGCTCCATAACTCTGTAGCCTTTCACATGTTCCTTCCACAATGGAAAAATAAAATTAAAATCTCCTTAAAAAGACACGAATTTTCCCTTTAATAAAATTATGATAACGAGCAACCAAGTTGTCTTTCAATAAGTGAATTAGACACAAACTGATGCTTTTATACAATGGTATAGTATTCAGTGATGATAAAAAAAAAGCTATCAAGCCACAAAAAGACATGTGCAAATCTTAAATACATATTGTTAAGTTCTAGAAGACAGTCTGAAAAATCTACATGCTATTTGAATCCAATTATATGACATTGTAGAAAAGGCAAAAGTATAGAGAGAGTAAAAAATGCATTTTCCAGGAGCTTGGGGGAGAGGAGAGAGGTCTGAATAAGCAAAGCACAAGGCATTTTTTTAGGTGGGAAACGGTTCTACCTGATACTATAAGCGTGGATACTTGACACTAGGCATTTCTCAAAATCCACAGAAACTTATAGCACAAAGAGTGAACCTTAATGTACGCAAATTGAAAAAAATCACTTAGGAGGTTACGGGAATCCCAGGATGGGATGCAGAATGTGACAAAACAAGTTCCCTGTATTAAAACGTATGAAGCAACCTCACTGAAGGTAGTGGGAGGAAAGGGTGCTGACTCGAGTAACTTTGGAAACGAGTGAGGTGTGTAAAACCAAAGCACAAGGAACTGCACGTAAACATTGCGCTGGGCCAGATGCGAGGTTTAGTCAATGATCATGAGCTCCACTGCAACCACACTGCCACATTACTCCTTCTTCTTCTGACCTGAAGTTCTGTTGCGAAAATTTCTGATGACAATCTCCTATTTTTTTCTACTATAACTTACTGGGTCAGCTGTTTGAGTACTAAAGGACTTTTTTTTCTTTAACGTGTAATAATTTTATTATATGTTCTATTGGTCATCCCAGGTCTACTTATTTCATTTTTGAGTGTTCCATTTCCATGTGTAGTTTCAAACTTTTAGGTTTTTAAATCTCAGGAATGTTTTCGAGAAATTATACTTTTCGATATTTGCTCTATTGCCTTGCTTTGGTTTTCTTCTTTGGGGAACCCTTTCATACAAGATCTGTCCAGAAAAAGTCCAGCCATTGTTACTATAAAGAAAATTGTTTGTGCAACATTGAGGTAACCTGGCAGCCAAGGAGAGCAGACTGGAATGCACATGTGTGAACAATGACCGTTTCACTGTACTGGTCAGTGCGGGTGATAGACACTGTTCAGTGAGCACGTGTGCTGCATGACCGTCACATTCAAAATGACTGAGCAAGCAGAGCAGCGAATCTGCATCAAAGTTTGTGTTAAGCTTGAACCTTCCTCCCCAGAAACTATTGGGATGATTCAGACGGCCACAGCTGTGGGCAACTGGTGACTGGCAGCTTCATCATGACAACACGCCCGCTCACGCATCACATCTTATGTACAGCCTTGTAGTGAAACATCCAATCGCCCAGGTGACTCAGCCCACCTACAGCCAAGATTTGGTACCTGTGACTTCTGGCTTTTCCCAAAACTAAAATCACTTTTGAAAGGAAAGAGATTTCAGATCATAAATGAGATTCAGGAAAATACAGTGAGGCAGCTGATGGCGATTGGGAGAACTGTGTGAGGTCCCAGGGTACCTACTGTGAAGGGGACTGAGGCGTCATTGTCCTACGTACAGTGTTTCTTGTATCTCCTTCAATAAAGTCTCTATTTTTCATACTATGTTGGCTTCTTTTTTTGCCTGTCTTCTACATCTGACATTTTCTCCAATCCTTTTCATTCATTTTACTTAGAATTTTTTAAAATTTCCTTTTATTCACTTTGTGCTTAAGACATTGTCATGTTTATGTGTTCCTTTTACTCTTCATATTTAAAATTTTTCTTCTGATTCTTCCCTAGGTTCTCACTAAATTTTTCAGCTTTTCTAATTGTTTTATGTTGTTCTTCCATACAGTGTTTTTAAATCTGTAAATGTTTTTCAAACAGTATTATTTCCATCTGTTTTATGGGCATGTCTTTTTGATGTGGTTTCATTGCATGTTATTCTATACATTCTCAAGTTTGCATAGCATTTTACCTCAATCTTTTTTGTTTTCATGTGAAATTAACTTTTCCAAAGTTCTAGGAGACTCGAACATAAATAGTTTTTATTTAGGGCTCTTAGACCCTTTCCCCCACTTTTGTGGTTGATTTGATGATGTTCAAAATACAATGCTTACCTCCCGGCTCCAATTTGGACCGCAGTTCCAGCAGTTTCTCATCAGTGTGGGACGTTGTGCCAGCAGCTTGTGAACCCTCACACTCATCAGCTGGAGTGTGCAAACAGCTCCCAGTTTCCTTGCTGTCCTCAGGGTGGCTCACTGGTTATCCCACATCCATTAGACGCCCCCAACCCCCACCTCAGTTGCTTCCTCCAGCTTCCTCCTGCACAGACGCTGATAGAGAGCTCGCTGGTCTTCACCTGCTCATATTAGGGATTTGTGGGGATTCTCACCACCTCTATTTGGTATAGCCTCACCCATGAGCTTTAGCTTTGCTAACCCAGTTTCTGTTTTCACGGAGTGATCTGGAGAAATTAAAAAACTATGATATAACTGCCACCACTTTGCCAGAATCTGCATTTTTGTTTTGAAATTGAGCCTATGAATTTAATTCTTACTCTCTGTACTCCAATACCTTTCAGTAACTAACAACCACAGCATGGACTTTAAAACTGTCAAGCCCCCTCTGCCATGCCCCACCCCTCCCTGTTCTGGCCCTCCTACCACTGCATGATGTGTCATGTCATTGCTGGGGTAAATCTCCCAGCTGTGGAAATACCAAGGGCAAAACCTCCCTCATGGTTTGAGTATAACCTTGGCTCCTTGCACAACTCCCACTACCATCTGACGAGAATGACAGATAGTTGTCAGTGCCAGGCAGCGAGATGCCAGGATTGGCCCTCGGGCTGAGCCAGTACTGAGCGCGGGGTTGGCGAGGCAGGCCTCCTCACAAGACAGGCCACACAGACGGATTCTTTTTACCAGAGGGTGAACAGCTCCTGGGGGCAACCCCTGGGTGTTGCCAGCAGAGGCCCTTCCTTGGATCCTCACTGTCTTGAACATAAAATTTCCCAAGGGTATGAAGTGAGCAAGACAAAGAAACAAGACCAGCTTCTCTGGAATTATTCCATAAATTTTGCATAATGTTTGTTTTTGCACCCCACCTTTTTAAAATCAATTATTTAAAAGTAAAGAAGAGAGTCTTTCAATCCATATTTTTCTCTCATCTTCCCTCTGAGTTCCTGCACAGTAGTTTTATCCTGGTCCTCGATCTTTCTGCAGCCACCTCACCTAGCTTATGTCTCTGGGGCTTACATGCCAAGGCAGGCAGGTTGAGGCAGGAAGCTCTGGGAAACTGCTGCTTGGGCTTGAGCCAATTAAGTCAACTTTGCTCCAAGGCTGCCTCGGAAAGTGACAGGTTTAAAAGCCTGAAGAACAAATAGTGGAGGTGCCGTCACACTTGAGTTATATTCTGTTTAAATTCCAAAATCAACAGCAATTTACAACCCCTGTTTTCTGAGAGATGAAAATCTTCCGGGTACCAGAGACGATGGTTGGAGTCCTAAAGGGGAGGTCTTTCGGCTTTTAGAGAAATGACTGATGAGAGACATGATTAATATGTCCTATCATTTGAGGAGAAACCTCTAAGTCCAATCCTATGGGACATATTAGAATTATGAGCAAGTGAGAACCAAAGGCATTCAAGAACTGATCTTCGGTGAGTCACAATATATCCTGTTATAGTGAGGCTGCATTACAAACACAACCTGAGAACTAGCCATGGTATCTCACTTCTTCCCACAAAGCACGTTGGAATCAATGATCCTTGAGAGAAAAGAGCAAAGGAGGGGCAGTGAAAGTTGGCCAGATTGTTTTTTAGCACTCTGTCATTTTAGGCTCACCCTATCAGTAAAATTTTCTTTGCTGCCACCCTGATTTTAAATGGCAAATATAGATTCATCCCTTTCATTTCCTGCTCAGGTAGTTGGAGAAAGTGACAGACATTGCCATACATGCTTTGGGAAGTGGCAAAGCTAGGCTTATATTTATTCGCCCTTCAAAGCCACCCAAATTAAAGATATGGTTTAAAACTTCAGGCTGGTTTTTAAAAAACATAGCCATAGAGTGCAATAGCCTACAGTAATTAAAAATAATTAGATCTATGTGTACCCATATGGAAAAACAACCTGGCTATATTGTCAAGTTAAAAAAGCAAATTGGATATGCAGAGAATTACCCAATTTTTGGACAAAGGTACGTGTATGTATGTCTATATTCCTTATACATACACACATACTTGTTGTATACGTAGCTGAATACTGAATACAAAGAAATCAGCAAAAATATATAGCATACATTATTAAATATACAAATATACTCATATATTATACATATATTTATATATTTAATATATAGCATATACATTAAATATGTATGTAATATATAATCGTGGTTATGTGGGTACATCGTAGGGTGCGTCCTAGAGAAGCACACCCTAAAACGAGGATGTGCATGTAGATGATTGGGGGACGGCCCCAGGAAACAACGGTGGGAAGAAGGAAAGTGAGACACAGAAAGAAAGGAAGAAAATAAAGGAAGTGTTCTTAAATGAGGTACCACGGTGGACAACTAGGGCTCGACCCATGGGAAAACCTCAGGAGACAGCGTGGACCATGCCGCAGGCATCCCAGCGAGGGGCGAGAGGTCGGTCTCCCATCCCCACCCACAGCGGTCTGAAGTCTGCCAGGACATCAGCTCCGCTGGCCCCACGAGTGCAAGTCAAGAGAAAGCCCACTGTCTACGAGTGAGGAGACCATGAGGGCTCTGGTACTATGGGTGAGACATCTGCCATGTCTACCTTGGGGTGGGTCGTGGGAGACTCGCTTTCAACATTATGATTTTTTCCTTGTTTTTTGCATATCAATGACATTTTAAAATCGGGAGGGGGGGAAACTGATCATAAAAATACTCACCAAAATATTAGGTTTTCTAAAGAAAATCAGGCTTACCGCTGAGCCAGACAATCTACCGGCAGGCCAGGGATCTCTCCTCAAAGGGAGCCTTCCACCTAGAAAACATCTGCCCTGGAGGCCACCAGCCCGGGAAATGGGCTCACCCGACATGCAGGGTAGACAGTGCCATGAGGAAAGAGGCTGCTGGGACGAAGTGCCTTTGGACATTTTATTCACTGGTCATAAACACCATCTCACGAGCGGCAAGGCGATCCTGAACAATGTGCTGGCACCTGGAGCTCGCCCGCCACAGAGCACTCACCGTTTCTCCGCCGCCAGCCGGAGCGCTCACGGCGGCTGCTCAGGCGGCACCACGACGGAGTGTTCAGCTCTGTGGGGGCCCTGCCTCTGGTGCAGCATGTTTATTCTTGGTTCATTCTCAGCAATTTTTAAAAAAATCATAAAAGATCAAGTTGTTTGCAAGAAAATATCAAAGAGGATAAGAAGAGTTTCAGTTCTTCGTAAGAGTCTCAAAGTAAAAAGGGGAGGTAGGAAAGGAGAAGAGGAGGGGGAGGATGCCAGGGGTGCGCCAGGTTTCTTCCTTTCCCCAGAGCACTTTACAAAAACCAAAAACAGGGGTTGTTAATGCTGTCTGGAGATGGGCTGCGTCTCCCTGATGAGCCACTCGAGAGCTTCCTGGCGGCCCTGTTTCTGCAGTTCCTTCCCGATCACGTCCCTGCAGGTCTGGTGGTAGCTGTTGAGCCAGTCACACTACAGGAGGGAGAAAAACAAACAGACCGTGTAGCGTGTTTACCGTCACACCTTTGCCAAAGGCTACATGGGCAGACAGGGAGGGCTCCACATGCTGAGATCACCAGACGAGAGTCAAATTCTTTCACCCCGCTCATGAACAAGGGACTTCCCTCTGTTCTATTTCCCTGGAAATAGGTGGGACAAGGCCGCATCACTTCCGGCGGAAATGCCCCAGGAATAGTCTGCTACGTGTGGACTGGCAATGATTGTGAGGGAACCATAAACACCTCATGGCGGCCATGGTTTTGGGCTTCCCTGAAAGCAGAGTAACTTGTGACAGGTGTTCCCCTGCCAGGACCAGGGGTTCTTGCAGCTCCTGTACCTCCACCCAAGCAGCCTCATTGCCCTATACCCAAGCCATCCTGGGGTGGTGAGGGGAGAAGGACAGCCTGAAAAATAGCCCCGAGACTGCTGTGAAGCCTCCTGCTATGAGACATACCTGAAGCTGGCCTGCCAGCCCACTGAGCTCCTATCTTGTACCCACTGACAAAGCTGAATACACCAGGCTGTGGGTCTTGTGAGTGTGGCCAAGGACTGTGGTACTGCAGAGTGGGGTACAAGTAAGCTTGACTGCCAGACTCTCCGCTGAATGTGACCACCACATCAGGAGATAAAAGAGGAAAAAAGGAAGGAGGTCCGACAGGACTTGGTGCGTGCGTGCGGGCTGATCCACTAGGTCTGACGGTTCAAGTCCTACAGCTGTAAACGGGCGAGATCAACGCCCTGGTGGGGTGTTGGGGGTAGGGGTTGAGGCTAGAGTGAAGTTAGTTTCTACCAAGAGGACAATGGCCCACTCCGCTCACTGTCCGGGAAGTGGGCCTGACTGGGCACCCAGCTGCAGTGAGGCTGGCCAGCTGCCGCCACCATAGGTCTGGTTGTTGTAACGGGCCAAATGCCACTTAGGAAGGCAGTGTTGTACAGAATCATGGGCTCTGGGGACTACTGTCAGGACCAGAGACCAAAGCCCAGCTACGGGGTCAAGGCATGAGGGCAGACAAATGGGGTGATGTCGCCAACTGGTGTTGGCCCATCTCGGGCTCTAATCCTCACTGATAAAGAGCCTACAAGGCCCTGTTGGCAGCTGGGGAAGAGGGCAGCGTCAAAAGGACGCCAAGTGCTATGTCTGCAGCAAGACCGAGCTGGGCTACCAGGCACCTGCTGTCCAAAGCAGCTCAACAATGAAGGCTGCAGCAGGAGCCAACTGTGGACCACAACAAAAGTCCCAAGGCCCTTTTGGACTGGGGAGGGAGAGGAAGAGCGGGAGGCAGAGGGAGAGGAAGAGAGGGAGGAAGAGGGGGAGCGGGGCAGCCTCCGGGTGCCTGAGCAACCTCCCAAAGCCTGACAGTCTGCAGCTGCCCTGTGCGCATCCAACCAAAGTCCTCTGCTGCCATCTGGTGGCAGTAGATGGGAGTGCTGGCCCAACTCCCAAATTCCCCAAAGTGACAGCTAAGGCCATCTGTTTGGGAAATAGTAAAGGGCCATGACCAGGTATTTTAATAGCCCAGTGAACAGAATCTTACTGTGGGGTATTACTGAACTCTGCTTGATATGTTAAATACTGTTGTCTATGGTTATTTGTGGAAAATGTTTATGATCCCAGGATAAGAAGGTATCTGTCTTATATGAACTAAATGGACAAAAGAACAGTTCAGTGATCTGGATGTTCGAGGCACAGTAATGACCACTGGATAAGACAGGGCCATCTGGTTGCTCTGTGTCCAATGTCACAGGGCAGACTGTGAGTCACAGATTAACAAAACTCTCTCCTTCGAGGAAAAGTGGCCTCAACCTTCCTCACACACTACTTCCCTGGAAGAAGTGGGATGTCATATGGGAGAAGCGCCTCCTGATTAGTACACAGTATGTGGACAGCAAGGACTGCATGACCTATAGAACTGCTTGGCAGGAGCCATAACCTCGGGCTTCCAACAGGACACAGAGACATTCCTGGAGTGACCCTGGCTGAAGCCCTGGAAGCTATGCCCAAGGGCCACTACAAGAGATTATTTCCGATGGGGCAGAAGTGTCTGAGCAGGGTGGCTCCTAGACCACTTTCACCTAAGTCTCCGCGGCGGGGCTGGAGAAAAGCCCCTGGCCCGCTGCAGGGACTCTTCCAGCTGAAGAGACACACCTGGTCCCATGCTGCAGACAGGCGGAGGTTCCTGTTCTGCATCCGTCTACAAGCTGAATAAACCAGTGTCAGCAGGGCCCATGGATGTGCCGAGAGTGGGGACATTTGGCTGAACCAAGGACACTAGTGGTCAAGTGGAGGTGCCCAAGTATAGAAGAAAGCTAAGTGGAAAGTGGATGACCTTCCTCTGTCACCCATCTGTGAGCCAGATATGGCAGAAGAGGCTTCCAACTGAGAGGATCCATGCCACAGCCCTGTACGAGGGGGCTCCTCATGCCTCAGAGGGACTCTTAGTGCCATGCACAGGGTCCAAATTGGCCCCCGAGGACACATTCCTGCCTCAGGAGGCACTTGGAGGCCCCGGGGATGAGGCCAGTGGCTGCCTCCAGTAACAAAAACTTATTCCTTGGGTAATCACCTTCTGGGCCTGCCTTTGGCTCTCGCCAGTCACGTGCTTTTTCACTGCACTTCTGACACCTGACTGCTCCGGAATTTGTGTCCTGGCTTCTGTCTCCCTGGCTCGGAAACTGTTTTGTCCGTCCAGTGCTGACCGCTCCTGCCCCTTTTCTAACCCTGTCTTTGCTCTGATCTTGATCACCTGCCCGCTCCCTCAAGCCTTATTCCAGGGTCCTGGGCCTGCCACCTCCCTGGCCTCATGCGCCTGGGGAGCCACCCTAGGATGGGAAGGGGTTTCAAGACCTGTAACCCTCTGAGCTTGACAGGTGAGCACATTGTGCTCCTGCTTTGTGAAGGGTGTCACAGCCCAAAGTGACGAGAATAGTAGGCATCACCTCTCTCTGCATGAAAACTAGGCATATGATAACAGATCTGCTTCTCACTTCCTTAATGTTTCACACAACACAAGGAAACAACCTGCTATGTGCAACAGCCAACAGACCCCACCCCCGTCTGGCTTTTGTAGGGAGGACACATGGCCCGTTTGCTGAACGTGCCTCACAGCAGCTAAGGCTCCCACCCTCCTGAAAAACAATGGCACACGCTTCCCCCCACGAAACCCGGCAGCCCCACAACGGTCAGGGGGAGCTGGCAGCCCAGCGACTACAGCAAAAGCCCCTGCAGTGCTCAGGAGACCTAGGACCACCGGACTCGGTTGGCCTAGGCCTCTGACTTAAAAGTGAGAATGCAGGAGAGAACCCAGGGTAGCTCTCCACCCCGCCCGCCCTGCTGCCCTCGCCCGAGGCTCCCTCGTTACCTCTTTGTCTGTAAGAGAATCCACATCTATCATTTTGGTCTGTATCGGAACCAAAGTTAGAGGCTCAAAGGTCAGGCTTCCCCGGTTACTGAAGTTATACTGCGGGGGGAGAAGAGAACAGCAGCTTTGACTCCGCCGTACCGCCATGGACCAGCCCGAGGTCAGTCCCGCCGGGCGCGGCCGGCCCTCAGAGCCAGGTGTAACTGGCACTCACGAGTTGACTAGCTGCTCAGTGTTGTGATGGGCACGGGAGGCATGAGAACAGAGCCGAGGCCACTCTCCAGGGGCTGCTCTGAGGTGCCAATGAAGCCTGTGCCACCAGGAAAAGCCACACAAAGGGTACTGAGGGGCTCCCAGCAGCAGGGCCAAAATGCTACTGTCCACCGTGATGGCGAGGACGTAGGGGCAGGGTACGCAGGTGTCTGGGCTCAGGGGCTTCTCTGGCTTCGGTTCTCAAGACTCTGTGGGGTATAATACCCCAAATCATTTTTTAAACAGTCAGGTATGTGGCCAGCCCCAACCCAGCCGGCCCAACAGGAAACAGATAAAAGGCGCGCCCATGCTGAGTGATAAGGAGCAGCCTGGGCACACAACAGCACGCTGGTCTCTGTGCCTGGCAGGGCCGGGGTGGGGGGGGGGGGGTAAGAGGCCTCTTTAGAGAACAGAGGCTTCGCTGTGGAAGCGGAGGGCAGAGCCCTGCAATCAACCTTGTTAGAGGTGTAGGAAGCCACTTCCCTCCACCTGTTCAATTTCCAGTCACCAAGGCGGGGGAGCAAACACGTCTTTCAGGTAAAGTTCAGCACCTAAAGCCCCGTGACCTCATGGTACTACCGATGGCGGAGAAGGTGAAACACCTGTCTTCCAAAGGGCACTACACCTGTCCCACTGTCTGCCTGCGGGGCCTACTGCGTGGGTTCCTCAGCTTGGCCTGAGAAAAATCACCTGGGGCGTTTGTTAAAAACCTAGTTTCCGGGCCTGGAAACTGATTCGCGGTCTGGCAGGGGCCTCCGAACAAGCACCCCCAAGCAGAGGAGAGACTTCGTGACAAGATGCTGCCCCTAGTAAACTCAGGGCCCCAAATCATGTCGAGCTGGGGCCCTGCCTGAGGCTCCACATATTCCATTTCTGGGTCCCAGTTCACTAAGGATTTTCTTTCTGGCTTTGCAGAGGAGAGTGAGTCCCAGGAAAGACCCTTATATCAGGGAAAGGAGGCTCCATTTTGGCCCCAGAATGGCACAGTTTTCTTGGCTCCAAATGTAAAAGTCTCCACCTTCCCCACTTAAGGAATAAGGAAATTTTTAAAAATAAATACATCAGTTACTCACCTTGGTCTTCACAGGAACCACCAGGACAACATTCTCAATGCGAATTCCAAAAGCCCCATCTTCATAGTACCCTGGCTCTAAAACAAACCAAACCCCCAAATGAGAAGCCATCCATGATGAAGAGTGACACAGAAAAGCTCTCCCTCCTGGGATGACAGCCCACCCTAAAGAGGGGGCAGAAACCAGTGAAGGGCCCACTCAATCCACATGCAAGAGCCCAGAGATGTCTCCTTCTCTCAAGTGGCCACTTCTAATAAGCACTTGAGGTACCAAGGGTCTGAGGTTCCTGAAAATTGGCTACAGGGTAGGGAGGACAGTTACAGGGGACCCACCAAGTAAATCACGATGCGTATCCAAGAGGCACGTTGAGGCAGGCATTAAAATATATTCACAAGAACTTGGTGATGATGTGGGAAAAGGCAATATATTAAGAAAACAGGATAGAGACAGTATGTCCAGTATAATCTTGATTTTAAAAGATATACAACAGACCAAACGCTAACCACAAAATATTAAGTCAGGTTTCCCTTGGGTAGTAAGAGTACAAGTAATTTTTCTTTCTTCATCCAGTGTCTCAGTTTTTCAACAATGAACAGGTATCGCTTTTATGATCATAAAAGGTTATTTAATTCAAGGTGACAAGAAGGGGAAATCACTTCCAATGTACTTTAAAATAATTAAAATATAAGAAACAACGAAGAGCTTTCAAAGAGACTGAGGATCCATGCACGCATACTATGCGAGGGCCACCTACCATCGGTGACAATCATGCCCGCCTCCAGGGGCTCATCGGAGAACGTTTTGTAACTGATGCCGCAAGGACCCTCGTGAACGTTCAGAAAAGACCCAACACCGTGCCCTGTCCCGTGCAGGTAATCCAAGCCAGAATCCCATAATGCTGAGCGGGCAAAGGAGTCCAGAAGGTGGCCTGAAAGACAAATAAAGAACCATTTCCTGATATTTGCACAGTGCTTTTCATTTGCAAAGCACTTTAGAGATTAGAGTTATTGTGTTTAGCTCAAGAAGGTGAAACAGAAACCAGGGGTAAAAGTTACTAGAGGGTTCAGATTTCAGCCCCGCACAAGAAGAACTTTCTAACAATCAGAGCTCCTGAGGAGGGCAGTTCCCCAGCCAGGCAGCTCAGTCTGACGCTGGGGGACCATCAGTCCAGCATACTGGTGAGGGGATGGTTGCCTGGAGCAGGTAAGAGCTGCATTGGATAACACGGACACTCCTTTCCCTGCCCCGGGACCCTGAGGTTTCAGGGTTACAAAGATGAGATTCTCAGCAAGCAGGCGGGCTGGCACGACAGATGAGAAAACTGGCACCCAGGGAGACGAGCGTGGGCCCAACCTAAGCAGATTCAAGGCCCAGGTCTTGTTGACTCCCCATTCAATGCCCCACCTGCCAGTCCACATGCAAGGAGCTATACATCTAAGAGTCAGGTGCCCAGAAAAATAAGTCCCAACTAGGGTCCTGAAAGAAGGCACTGTTCCAGGGCTAAAGGGCAGGCAGGAAGCTACACCAGTTCCACTTAGGCCCTAAGGCCCTTGCACCCTGCTTGCTGCCCTCTCCTGGGAGCCACCAGCCTGTGTCATCCAACACCACCAGTGGTCAGGAGTGACACACACAGCTGATGCCAGGCCAAACCTATGCCCAGCTCCCTGGGAGGCCCTTGGAGCTCAGTCAGTGGGTTCAGGAGACTCGCTCCATGCACCCCGCACCCCTTGCCCCGGCTGGGCCTCAGGTGGGCTAGGGGCTGACGCACAGAGAGAAGGATGTGTCCTTCCGCTCAGACTCAGGCACCTTTGATGCCTGGACATGAAAAAGCCTGCCATGTGACGGAAGGAACCACCTACCTTTGGTTCCAGCTGGGAAAACGGCTGCGCTCACAGCTATGTGGCCCTTGAGGACATACGTGAAGCACTCCTGCCAAAGAAAACCCAGGAGGCATGTTACAGAACGGGCATGGGCACTTTGATCCTGCAGTTTTCTGGTTGTTCAGAAAGCCTTGCCTCTGAAGCTGTTTTAGCAATACCACACAGAGAATCAAAGTAAAAATTTAAAAATCTGGTGGAAAAAAGGATGGCCTTGGGACCAATTATCCAGGAAATCCTGAAACTAAATTTAGTAAAAGAGAACTGTCAGAGAGATGACCCCACAGGTCTTTCCCTTATCATGAGCATTCCGACACACACTGCTTCATCTGAGCCGTAGAAAGGCTGGGGAGGGTAATAATCAGTACTGATGTCACCAGCTAACTTTACTAAGCTATTCCTCGGTGCCAAGCAGGATACTGAACACCGCATGTTTCACCCCACACTTCCTGACTAGGCACTTTCCAGAGAGGGGAAGGAGCATGCCAGGTCATGCAGTCCCTAAGGGCCAGGCAATCCTGCTTCAACATCTGCGCCCCTTACCAACATGCCCTGCTCAGGGGTTATCCCTGCTGCCCAGACAAGACGCGTGCCGTCTGGAAGGTCAGTGGCTTGTGGGCCCTGGTCCAGTAGCTCAGTTGGTTAGAGTGCTGTCCCGATACATTGAGGTTGTGGGTTTGATCCCACCTCCCCCCTGGTCAGGGCCAAGAATCAACCAATGAATGTATAAATAAAAACAACAAATAATTGTGTGCGTGTGTGTGTGTGTGTGTGTCTCAAAATTAAAAAATAAAATAAAATAAAAAAGAAAGTTAGTGGCTTGCCAGTAAGGTGCAAAGTCAGGACTAAACCCCACACTCCCCGACCTGGTCTGCAGCTCTTCCTACAGCACAGAGAGAATCACACCAAAGGTGTCTGGGCCCAAGGTCAAACTCTTGTAAGATGCTGGTGCCTACGAGACAAGGCAAGGGACCAAAACAATGAACTCTGTCCCACTGCGTCATAAAACAACGCTCCTTCCCTAGACAAGCCTCCTGAAGGAGCTCCCTGAGATTCACTCAGAGACGCAGCCAGCATTCGCTGGGCAGTGATTATGACCCAGGAACTTGCTCGGCTCACGGAACCTTCACAGCCAGCCTTGGAGGAGGGTACTTCTACCCTCATTTTTATGGATGGGCCAAGGGTTTCATTCAAGGTCATGGGGCCACTGGACAGCAGAGAAGATCTGAAGCCCTGTCTCCGGACTCTGGTATAGCTCTCTCTACCTCAGCGCTGTTTCTTCCTTCCCTTGCCAGACAGACCGGAAACTGAGCACTGAATAGCACTGCGGAGGGTTCCTAGAGAGATGAGCCCATAAATAGAAACACTGACCTTAAAAAAACTCTAGATACTTTTTATAAAAAACATGTATTTCGCCATCCTACTCCCATCCCCAAAGAGACTTCCCGACTCAAGAGAAGGCCACGGCTGTTTAAACTTGAATCCGAGCTGCTTTGACCTGAACAGACAGAATGCTTTTAAAAGTTCTCCAGTAATTAATTAAATGAATGTCACAAAGCAGATAAGCCTGACTCCACAGTCATGGGCCATTTTACTAACCCACACATAATTTTTACTGATTTATACAATCCCTTTTCATAGAAACAATGCTCATCTTAAGAAAGCAGAGAGGGTCTCTCAAGTTTTCTGCTCCACCTTACCTTCTCATATGCTGTAGGGGTCCCAAAATGCATGGTCCGGGTCACATCGGTGGTTCCGTCCCTTTCCGAAAGAAAAGGACAAGTTAGTTTTCAGTCAAAATAAGCTTTCGCTCAAATATGAGACAGGCAAGGATGTGGAGAAATTAGAACCTTCATGTATCGCTAGTGAGCTTGCAAAATAGTGCAACCACTTTGGAAACCAGTTTCCAGTTCCTTAAAAGGTAAAACATAGAGTTACCCTATGACCCAGCACTGAAAACATATGTCCATACAAAAACCTGTACACGAATGTTCACAGTAACATCGTTCATAACACCCAAAAGGTAGACGCGGCCAAATGCTCATTAACGGATGGAAGGATAAAAACAAAATGTGGTCTATCCACACAATGGAATATTATTCAGCAATTAAAAGGCATGAGGTACTGATACATGCTAGGACATAGGTGAACACTGAAGGCATTTTGCTAAGTGATAGAAGCCAGACACGGAAGTCCATATAACGCCATTTACATGAACTGTCCAGAACAGGAAACTCCATAGAGACAGAAAACGGCAGTGGCTCCCTGGGTGGGGGAAATGGGAAAGGGCTGGTAAGAGGAAAGGGGTTTCTTTTGCGGGGATGATAAAAGTGTTCTGAAACTGACCAAGGTGATGGTTGCACAACTCTGTGAATACACTAAAAACCAGGAATTGTACACTTTATGTAGTAAATTGTAAGGTATATGAATTATACCTCATTGAAGTTGTTATACAAAATAAAACGAAGCACAGTGTGAATGCAAGGATGGTCCAACACAGTGGGAGTGAACTTGGTCAGGCCCTGACACACACACTTGTGGTCTACAATGTGAGGACTGTCTCATGGGAAACCCTACCACTGGGGTTATGAAGAAAAGGCAGGAGGACTAAGTCAGCAGGAGCCCAGCTCCAATTCCTCCCATCAGGACAGCAAGGGGTTTACTGGACCCTAAAAACACCCAAATGCATCTCTTTGAACGCCCTAATCCACACCCCTGACAGAGAAAGGATAACTTCCTGAATCCTGCTCAAGTTTAGAAGGGAACCGAAGTTTACAAACCATCACCCAGGCAACCCCAACCCCCAAGGCTAGGTTGTGGTCTCCATGTCCTTGGTGAGCTCCTCTGAGAACGAGGCTCCCCTCCACCAGGGTCCCAGCGGTAGTGGGGAACGGACCATCGAAGGGCCTTGCTTGTGCTTAGTGCGGACACCGCCTGTTCCAGCTCCTTCTCATGGGCTGCACCTCCAGGCCCAACCAAATCTTGGGTTCTCCTCCGAGAAACTATTCTCGCGGAGGACTATGAAAGCAGCAAGACACGAAGAGGGAAATTCAGAAATTCGGGGCAGCCTTCATGGTTCACTCATTCACTCAGAATTAAGCCCTCATTTCACAAGGCCCTGGGCCACCTGCTGCAAGTGCAGGGCGACGGCAGGCAGTTTACGGGCTGGGGCAGAAGACGCTCCAGTGGTTCTGAAAGCTTGCTTTCAGTTATTTATTTAGTTTTTAACAACTCCTGGTCAAGGACTTAGTGTTTCTATCAAACAGTCTTTTGTGGGAAGGGAGTCACGAGTGGGCTATTTCAACTAGGGGTGAAAAAAAGGACAAGATACGGAACTGTTTCATTTATGGCCGGTGCAGGATGACATCACCAGCTGAGCACTCTTGTCTAGAGCTTGGCTTGTCCCCCTTCTCAATGGCCTTGACTCAACAGAGTCAAGCGCTGTGGCAGCCCCAGCTCACTTACTTGTATTGAGCACCCGAGTCAATGAGGTAGACCTCGTCTAGCGACAAGGTCCTATTCGTCTCAGGGACCGGCCTATGAAAGGTAATTAAAAATTCATTACTCCACAAATGTAAACACTTGCTAAATCCAGGAGGAGGGCACACTTAATACTATCCTTACAACCTAGGTAAGTCTGAAATTATGCCAGAATACAAAGTTACTCAACAGCTTAATCATTCTAACTAATATGAAACTTCCACTATTTAAACACCCAGTCAACCTGTCTCCCCAACTAGATAAAGAGCTAAGAAAAGGAAGAATAACATGCTTCTTTATACCTGGCTCCATTTGTGTATGAAGCAAAATAGGTATTCATGAGATAATTGTAAAAACTACAAAAATAATAATCAACAGGCGCAAAAGGACCAAGCTAGGGCCTTGAAAACTAGGGAGAGAGCAGCCTGGAGTCACTTGTCCCTGGGTACGGGGGTCTCAGGCGCTGGTCTCAGCCCCCACATCCCTCCCTCAGTCCTGACCCGATCAGGGGCCTCCCCACTTGCTTCTCAGGCCACCAGAGAGGCAGGTGAGTGTCTCAATTAGGGAGAAAAAACACAAGGGGCTTTTGCTGGGAAAAGGAGTAGACTGTGATGCTCTTAAGCCGGAGTACTTTTTCCAGTGAACATGAGGTATTTTTAAAAAGTGATCTCATTTCCTGTGCCTTTTTCCACACAGTATCACTGCACTGGGAAATGCTACAAGGGATGAGAGCAGTCCAAGTCCCCGCCCAGCGGCTGAGAGAGGTGCTCCTTCAGTTCCAAGCCCCGCCCTCTGTCATCAGTCAGGCATCAGCAGCCACTCCAGCCAGACGTGGACCCAGATCCAGTACCCTGCTCTCAACAGGCTTCCAACATTTCTTCATTTCTGCAATGAAGAAATGCCAAACGAGAGGCAAATGTCTCCCCCTTGCTCTGAAATTTTTTAATGTGTTAATTATCTGGAAATTCTAGGAGAGTATCCAGCCAGGAAATTCATCACCTAAGTTAAACATAGACAAAAGCTGAAGGCTTTCTGACACTTTAAAGTTGGAACGGAAGCATTAATGTGAGAGAACTGTGCAGCCACATCTGTGACTATCTTGCACACATGGCTTCAGAATTTGCCCCGAGCCTAAAAACTTGAAGAGCAATGATCGAAAGGGGGATGGGCAACCTGTGCCCGAGTCCAGGACAGTGAGACTGACCAAGTACTTTCACTGACTGTGCACATCGCAGATGGGGAGCAAAGAACTCAAAATGCCCAACACAAGGCATGGCCATCCGACTGGGCAAAGCAGACTGGAGCCCCACTGCCAAGCCAGCTCCGTTTCCCATCATCTCCACAGGCAGAGCCACCAGTCCTAAACCCAGCAGTGCCCCTCCTATCTCACAATGCAGGGGTGCTCGGCTCCAGTCCATGGGTTCATACGGGTCACCTGGGAACAATCCCCGTAGGCTGGGGTGCCAGGCTTCAAGCCCACAGGGAGGGGAGAGAAGGCACTGATGACCTCCCTGCCCATAACCGGGTGCTCCACAACATAGAGATCAGTTTTTTTAGTATGGAGTGTTTTAGAACTAGTGCATCAAGAAAGCTGACGTTATCAGAAAACACACACACACACATACACGCACTGAAAAATTCTAATCATCAGGATTCAAGGGCTGTGACTAGAGCTTCTGCAGCCTCAGACAGGAGGGACGGCCAGTGACTGCCTTGTGGAGAACGTCAGTGCCATACATCTGAGCCTTAGAAGAGGCTCCCAAAGGCAGAATAAGACCGTAGGGGGACTGAGAGCAAATAAGACCGCAGGGTCTTAATTCCCACATCAGAGCAGTGTCAGCAGACACATGGAGGTGGGCACTGGCGCCTCTGGTAAACAATGTCTCTCCCCTCCCTGCTCAGGCTCCCGTGCGGAAGCAGCGGTCAAGCCAGGCAGCGCGCTCCTCTGCGGGCCTTACGCGTAGTGAATGATGGCACCGTTGGGCCCCGTACTGGAAATCGTTGGGAAGCTCAGGTCCACAAAGTCAGCCTGTTGCCTAAAACAGAAACACATACAGAGCAGAGTGACTGAGAAGTTCTTCATCGTGCTGAGAATCGGGCCTCCCAGCCTCGCTGAACTCTCCGCGGAAATGAGCACAAGGCTCGCGGGCCCCAGGCACACCCTTACCTGCGAAATTCCTCAGCCTTGTCAGCAGCTGAGATCTCTGTCACGCCACCTTTGGGCACCTAACAAGGAAGTTGCTTATAAATCATCTGCTGTGATAATTCAGGTGTCCCCTATTTATTAAAGAGGGTACCCTGAAAGTTTGCTTTCCCCTCAGTTCCCATGTCCCAACTGTCCAATGAACAGGACACAGTTTATGTCTCCTCTTTAACGAGGAGGGCATTTCCAGAGGCTCTCACCAAAGCTGTCTGAGGCGAAGGGTTTCTATCTAAATTTCCACTCAACTATTTCAGACCTTGGGATTACATCCTGAAACATCCCAAACCTTAATGCCCCTAAGTTTAAAAATTCAAAAGCATCCATCCCCTCCTAAGAAAGTCATCCTAAATAAATAATAGAGATAAAGGCAATGATGTTATTACGGGGTTAGTGATAATAGCAAAAAAATTTAAAAACAGCCTAAACATCTGAAAGCAGGAGGATGGATAAATAAATCAGTCTGGCCACTAAATGTAGTCTCCATTTGGATCATTTCTTAAAAGCCCCAAAGCACATGGAAAATGTTCACGCTAGGATACCAAGTAAATAAAATAAACAAAACAAAATCATGTTTGCACACTAAGAGATGAGTAAAAATGTTTACACCAATGAACAGCAGCCAAAGGGAAAAATCAGTTATGCTGGTGGCAATAAGGCTGATATTCTCTTTTTCAAATTTAAGTTACTTTTAAAGAGTTGTTTATTTAATATTTAAAAGGAACGTGATATCAAGTAATAATAGCACAAAGGAGTCACCCTCCTGTCAACTCCAGGGAGTGAACTGGCAGGAAATTAATGGCCAAGAGTTGATTTATCATAAAAAGTTTAATGGCTTAAAGTGATGTTCAAAATGTACAGAAAGATGTTTTTCTCTTAATACAGTCAGTTTCCTTATAATATTATCAGGAGAGTCATTTTTTCTTACAATGAAATTCCACTTAAGTTACATGACAATTCCTTAACCCAAAAAGGATCCCTCTGTTAAGGAATTTCTTCATCCTTGTTACTATTTTTTACAATTAAAGAATTTTTAAATACATAAACAAAAAAGTTCCAGAAAAAAACTATTAAAAGAGGGCACTAAAATCAGACCAAGATCCTAGACACCATGGTCACCAGAGTACGGAAGGTGCCTTGGTTAGAATCACACGTATTCATTTCTGGACAATCTATATCCGCGTATCAAACAAAGGCTAATGAACCAACCTCTTTCTCCAGCCAGTTAAAGAGCTCACAGAGGGCAACAGCATCTTTAATCTGTGCAAACAATGAAGACAGAACTTTTTTAAGTTATTGCTGAAACTCAGGTGAGCACATTCAGAGCGCCGCCCTGTTGTGACACTGAGAGGGCTGCGTCTTCAGGGCACAGACCATCAGTGGCTGGGGCTCAGCCCGCACTTCCTGGGACAAGTCTGCCCGCAGCTCCCCTACCAGGGACAGGGCTCTCTGCTGCTCGCCAGCTCAGGCACAGCGAGGGAGGGGCCCATCTCAGAGCACACGCAGCTCCCTCAGAAGGTTCACTCCTGTCCTATGGGGGCCAGGAAAGACAGGCCACTGTCAAAAGCCATCTCTGGGCCCCAAATCTTTCTAGACCCTCCATGGGCTTTGAAACACAATCTGAGTTTTTTAAGAGCCTTTACCCTCTTCATTTCCATCTCCATCATCCTCACCCTCATCTACACTATCATCGATATTTCTTTTTGTGTTGTATGTTATAGATTGTAAAGATCTAGCCCGTCAAGTATTTTATTTCATTCTCTCATTAAATCTAAAAGGCCCTGGGAGGTTCCAACCTTGTGCAAAGCTCGAGGCCACACAGAAGGTGAGGGGCTGGGCCATCTGACCACCACACGTCCCCTCCTCTGCACAGGCCACTGTACTCACATGAGCTCGCCGCATGCCTTCGGATTCGGCAGAGTTCTTCACAGCTTTGGCGATGCAGATGGGCGTGTAAGGCATATAGCAGCGATGTTCCTAGGGCGAGGAGCGACAGGATGGGAAGCTGAGGCTGGCTGCCCTCCCCCAAGGTCAAGGCGATTACCTCTGCACCCAGCACACCAGGAAAGACCAATTGTGTGAAGAGGTCCCATGCGGGACCCACCCAAGCTGCCCAAACCAGGGGCCCGAGGGCCTGCTTCTTTTGGTTGATGACTCTGAGCGTAACAAAAGGGGCTGGAGGTCACCAAAAAAAAGATAGCATACATAAAACAAGTATTTCTTTTCAATCCCCTATCACCCTGGCTCTCTGAGACAGCTGTCTGCCAGCCATCAGCAAGATGCTGCTTTTCAAGCCTCCGTAGTTGTGGTCAGAGCTCTCTAAGGGCTCAAAGTTTGACCGAAATAACCCCTTTATAGTGGCACAAAGAAGACCTTCCCCCAGCGTCTGGGGACACACATGACTAAAGAGGGAGGGCTCTCGTTCCTTCCCGCTTCTCACTCAGGGATCACATGTCAACTCCTATCCACAGTCTGATCTTAAAGGGCTGGGAAAACCCTTCCCAACTCGGGAACAAGTTAGAATCCAGCCGTGTTACACGGCAGCGGGACTTAGTACCGCCTCACGCTCGCACAGAGCTTCCCAAAGGGCTTTCGTTGCCCCCCTCGTCATTCTCTCTCACACACATACACACCCTCCAGGAAACAGGGAAGTCAGGCATGATCCCCACTTAAGTCAAGGAAGAAAAGCTCTGAGTAGCTGAGTGTCTCACAGTGTGACAGTCACAGGGCTGTAATGATAAGCCAGGTCTAGGGGGCAAAGTCTGGGCTCTCCCCAGG